>VZUI01013644.1:0-13563 GCA_013401135.1 Cettia cetti | reverse complement strand
ACCCCCCCCCCCCAAAAAAGCCAAACCAAAAAACCCCCAAACCAAAACAAAACGAAAGAAGGAAATATTTTAAAATACTTTTTTCTCACAATTGTCACCAAGACGATTAACACGCTTACCTGAACAGCATGTCTCTGGAAAGGGAGTTTTCTTCTGTAAATTCCATGCTACTGTTCACAGAACCAGTGCTTCAGTGAGTTTATTACAATATCAGTAATGCATTAATAATTTCAGGATTCAGTAGAAAAAATGCTACAAAAGGTGGTCTATTATATAACTTGTTTTTAAATTTTCTTCCTTTTGTCATAAAAGAATTTATCCAACAGTGCTAGTTAACAATGCCACTCTTTAAGTCTCTGCAGTTTGTTTCTTTGAGACACTGATCAAGCAAATAGTGCTGTTTATTTTTTCTTGAAGTAGTAAATAATACCTCTATTACAAAGGCATATGACAGACAATGTGTGATCATCAGGCTGTCTCTTGATGAATTTATGGCAGTGCTGACAGAGTTGCAGCCTCTCCTTTAACTTAAAAAGCCTGACATTAAAAATATTTTACTGCAGGCACAAATGCAGGGTGTTGCTGTCCTAGTTTGTACAGCTTGTGAAGTAACCCTGAATTTAAGTCATTAGCAACCTACATTTTTTAATAGTGGACATTATCTAATGCTGATGCCAAAATTACTTGAGTTTCTGACAGGAGATTCACTCAACCTGTTGCAGCCAGGTATGGGTATGGGAAAGCAGTGTGGTCCCCTGACAGAGCTGTCACTGACGCCTCTAACTGCTGAGCTTAGTGCACACCAGGCCTGCATAAGCCAAGAACAGTGCACCTAAGGAAGTGAAATCCTGACCATTGCTCAGGACATGAGGATTCAGCATGGGATGCTTGCTCCCCTTTATAGCCTCCCCACTACTGTTCTGAAAAGTTATTAAAAGTTCTCTGTAATTCTCCATGGGAACCAGTATAAATGCCTGTGCAAATATGAATAAGTTTTTCTCTTTTGGCATCACCCTTTACCTGCTCTTACTAAGAGTTGTGTTTCTGAGCACATTAAGCCAACTAGACACCCTGTGGCCAATGGCTGCTGTGCCAGTATGTCCACAGAGGGATGTATACACCACAGAAGCTAAACTTTCTCAAAACACTTACATGACAATGTTTATATGAAGCCTTGAACTAGCTGTTTTGTGATTCAGTGATAGGTTCCACATCCTCTTTCAAGGATGCCTTGTTTTTTGGTCTTTTTTTTTCTTTTTTTTTTTTTCTAATGGCAGAGTTCTTTAGAATAGAATAGAACAGGTATTTCAACACTCCAAAGAGAAAAAAATATCCTAAATCATTTAATTCAGCTCTACAGACATTAATGCTATTTGTAGACTTACACTCTTAAAAGTTTTGTTTGTTTGAAGGACTAGATGATAAAAGACATTAGAATGCAGGTGAGATTCCACTAAGGGAAAATTATTTCTGGAAAAAAACCTCCTGCATTTGTTTGCACACTCACACATACAGATGGGGTATAGCATTACGCCATATGGAAGATAACCTAAAATATTAAAATACATTAATTCTCTTGCCCTGAAGGCCTGCTGGCTGATTACAGACAACTCACCAGGGGTTTACACTCCAGTAAATTCACTTAGTTTCATAACACAGGTATTTGCTGGTGCTGTGATACACTGTAGGGCAATGAGCCTATTGATCTGCTGTTATTAGATGTGTTAGGCTCTGAAACACATTTAACAAATAAAGTAATTAAATTCTAAAATTTTTCAAAAAGTTAAATGTTATAAAGCTGCAAGCGCGCAGTAGAAAGTTTGGCAAAATATTGTCTTATTTCTCTAGCAGTTTCAGGTTTTTTTTTTTTTCTTTTTCTGCATTTCCTTGCAGACCAGAGTGCTTCTTGCTACATCCTTTTTTGTTACACCCATATGCTTGTGTACTGCAACATTACAGCATCCATGACAACAAAAGGTGATGTTCAGCCTTTTCCAACCAGCTTCCAGCCATTCTAGCTGTCTCCTACCTGTGACTGTAATTTAGATTTGTTGAACTGGTACTTAACACTGGTCAGAGGAGGCTGTAAATTCCACTCTGGTGATGTTCCTTTACTCATTGCTGGTCTGAAGCAGCTGCATGAATTTTGGGTCCCTTGAGGTATATCAGCTTCAACAAGGATAAGATAACGGAGTCCTTTCTGCTGTAGGGAGATACCACTCGCAGGAGGACAAGAAATTAGCAAAAATCATCAGCATTTTTTAGTGAGATAATATGAAAAAACCAAAAACCCAGAATGCTATCATGAAGCAAAACACTCTGTTGGATGAAGTTACTGGTGTTGGATTGCCTAGCTAGTTGTTTCTGAACATAAACACACACTAGTGAATGAAATTTTAGCTGCCCTGCTGCCTGTATATGCTGCTAAAACAGGCCACAGGGGAGCTGTAGTCACATAAAGCAACTTCCCTACAGATACAGTGGGCCAGATCTCCAGAACTTCTGTAAATCACTTTAATCTGACCAAGTGTCTTGTAATTATCATGTTCCAGCCTAAGAAAACCTCTGACTGAACCACAGAAGTCTCACCTCAGGCCTATGTTTTATGTTCTTATGAAATATGGTGTATTTGTAAACAGAGAGAGAATCTATTCTTCATACACCACCTTTCGGAAGACAGTCAAGCAGCCTTCTCTTGTTGTTAGCCTTTGCTATTTCAGCAAATTGATTTTTTTTCCATGCACTCTTTCATTTCTAGACTGCTTGGGCTCAACCCAATTTCTTTTGAAGTCTGTGAAAGGATCTAATATGAGCGGGAGCTACTTGAGGTCACTGAGGCTAATTTCCCCCTTTGGGAAATAAAGATCCCCCCCAAACCAAACCAAAAAATGAAAACACCAAAGAGAAATTCTGTTTTCAATGTCACTATGTCAACTCTTGATAGATTTATCCTGAAGAAGACTTAAAATGTAATTAGACGTTGATCACTGCTCATTTCTAATCTCTTCCTTAGCTTTGCCAAATATTCATCAGAGGTAGCCTGGCCTTGCATTTTGTCTTCATGTGAAGAAGAGTCTCCATGTTTGCCAGGGATTCAGAAGATGACATCCAAAGGATGGCTTCACTCACCTAACTGCTTTTCTTCCACTATCAACTAATCCAGCACATGAAGCTCTGCTCTTTAAGGTGGTGTTAAGCATGGTCTAATATGTACCCTGGTACAATTATTTTGGATCAAATTATTCCTTTAATTCAAACCTTTTTTTTCTGGTGAGTGACTGTCAACTACTTGCATTAGTTAATCCACAGAAGACTGCCCAGAATGTCATGGCATTTGTCATCACTGCATTTATGTGAATCACTTCTTCCTGGATCTCAATTTATTTGCAAAAGAAGAAATAGGTGATCAGTGCTTATTTCTTGGGGAGCAGCCTAAAAATCTTCAGATATAACATTTCCTAATTACCTTTTTGATCCTAACTACCTTTTGATTTGCACCTAAACCATGGTGCAAGAGGTGGGAGATGTGCATGGAGATTATCAGTACACTATTTATACAAGCATAGAGTTGCATTATTCACTCATATTTCATCATTATGTGCTATTTCTTAATTTTCACATTTACCATATGACCTTATCTTGGTAACCATCTCGTTTTTAATGACAGAACTTTGTCCATCTGTTCTTACTAAAAAGGACCATTGACTGCCTACAGTACTCCCTGCCACAGCATTATAACACACAACCAACCCAAAGAGTATGTTAGTCCCTATTTCACACACCAGATATCCACTGATATCTACTGTAAGGTAGGATCTGCTACCCAAGTTTTAAAGCATTTTAATGAATGTTTCAAAAATAAAGATTACAGTCACTTCATACACTTTTAAGAAAATTGCTCTCTTTTAGATAACAAGGTACACATAGCATCCAGCTGAAGCAGTATATTAAAAAAGAATCCCCAAAACCCCTAAACAGACTAAGACATAAGAACAAGAGGTTTTTAATTTTTTTGTGTAAAAGCTTTTCTAGCCTCTCAAGTATGACATTTCTGGTTTCATGAGAAATATTGTCCTGATTGTAATATCATTTACACTATGGCTCTAAATCTGCAGCAGTAAATCTTTAAGTTAGACTGGTGAACTCTTTCCTACAGCTGACTTGACACTGTCGTAGATAAAAAGTAGGCAGGAAAAAAAAAAAAAAAAAGAAGTTTTACATTTTACCCTGAAAACAGTTAATCTTCCTCTGTAAAACTGTTAAATTTCTCCTATAAAACAAATACATTGATTTATTTTTAAAGAAAAAGAAAATCCACTGAAGTAAAGGCATTTTTTTTTAAAAAAAAGGAAAAGTAGTTGTCCACTAAAATATGTGGGAAACTATTTCAGCCAACTGTTGCTTTACAGATCCTAACCTTAGAGCCACATCAGCCTTGATGTTATGATATACAGCTTATGTGTGTTTTGGAAAAACTGGATGAAAATCAATGCACCTCGGATGTAAAATGCTAAGAATCCTTTAAAAGAAAATTTTTTTTTAATCCTAAGGTATGAGAGCATACTTAAATACATATATCCATCATCCTGTCCATTTCAGATAATTTAAGACATTTAAAATTAAATGTGATTCCTTTGTGAGTGCCATGATTTTTGCACTTTGGTGGAGAGAGAAAACTTCAGAGTCTGTGGGTGCAGTTGTGGCAACCCTTTTTACACTGAGTAGTACCTCTTCCTGATTGTTGTCCTACAGCCTCTTCTAGGTATAGCTGTAACATGTTGGGAAGCAGCATCCTAAATCATTAATATTAATCTTGAGACAAAAAGCAGACCCATTTGAAGTGGTCCTTAATTTTCTCTTTGCATTCTGTTCCTGGGACAGGATATGGCTATTGCATCTTTCAGGTATTTGACTCCACTCCCCCTTCTTCATCCCACCTTTCTAGATACGTTTTAAGTCCACAGTTAGAAGTTATTATTAAGCCTCATCCTACTGAAAACAACTGGATGAAAATCTTTTTGAAAGCTTCTACCTCTTCCCTTAATCACAGGAGGTGTGGTTGGTAAGTGATGTAAGGCTTGCCTATCCCTAGGGACTGAGCACTCAAAGCTCCTCCTGATTGCTTGGGGAACAAGAGAGCCAGAGGGGATCCTAAATCAAATTCTGTCTCTTGCTCACCAGTGCACCGATTCCTGCAACAACTCGCTTTCATTAGGAATGTTTTCTTCAGTTAAGGGAGGCACTGTCAAGCATTCTACTTTTAGAGCTCTTCATTTGTTATTTTTTACTGGTAGAATTTGTAATGCCATCCCAGAGCCCATGGTATCTTCTGGGACAATATATTGTCTACTCCTGTGCCATGACATATCACCATAAAACACAGGGCTATAAGAGCCTATAATAATTTATGAGAGTACATTAGGTATCCATGTATAATTTATCAAATGGGCATTATGGAGGCAGGACTATGCCTGACTGACAAACATTACCTCTGTACGGGTGTCTCGTGTAACCACACAGGGAAGAATCCAGTAGCTGACATTCACTGAATTACAAAAAAGGTTTTACTCCACAAACTGGGCACTCCCAAGAAGTGAAGTTGTGAAGCATGAAAACAATCCCTGATCTTAGTGTTTTGACTCAGAACTGATACTCTCTACAAGATTCAGGTAGGGCTTCAATAAAACCATGAAACCTGGAGGAAGTTAAGTTTTTAAGGGAAGAGTGATACGAAGACCACTCAATCTTGAGCCACAATCTAGAGCAGATTTAGGAAAAAAATCTGTGGGACACATTCAAAATTTATTCAAAACTGAAGTAAGGAACCTGTTGAAATTTTGACTTTCCCATTTCCTAGGGCCTACCACACCTACAGTAACAGCTTAAACATGACTTCATACAGCTTTTGGGGCTGAGCGCTCTTCTACTCAATTATGCTTCCACTGAAATGAATATGAATTGACTCATCTTGGAGAAAATCTGAAATGCCATTGGGTTTGATCCAAAATAAAGGCTTGAATGTTATTCACACTGTATTTTTATCTTCTAGGCAGAGAAGTCTGAATAGAGCCCTGAGCAAAGCGTCTGCAAAATGGTGCACTATACTTGGTCATATATATGATGATATATTTTTCAGAACAAACTGACTACACTCTGGGTTGAGCCAGCAATTTATTCACTGGCTGTGCTGCCATAGCCTTTCTTCTGGTCCTTCTGACCTGACCAGCTGCTGGTAAAATCAATTGATCACACAGAACTGTATGTCTAACTTTTTATCCAGTCCTTGGAGAAAGAATTATTTACAGCCTGGAGTTACCAAGCATGGCTTCTAGCTCAAAGTTCAGTGACTGCAGCTTTCAGGTTTCTTTAATAAAATCTCTAATTTTGGTATTTTTCATAATAGCAGATGGAAGCTGATAAATTCCTTTTAAACTGGATATCACACAGTGAAAAAATTGCTTGCTTCAACTCTGAACTAAATTTGTTAATTAATTCAGGACTGAAAAGATGCTAATATCCTTAGGAATCTGAATTTTGTGCATTACTATTATTTTCATGGCATCAAAATTATATTTTCTCTGGGGAGGCAAATAAATCAGTGGGTGGGCTCTGGTCTGGGAGTTAGGGCATTTGAGTTTTCTTGCATTGTGAAACCAGTTGAGAAATACTTTTAATGAGTCACAATTCTCAGAGTACAGTTTTGTTTCCTTTAAAACATTGGAATTTTTTTCTTATTAAAATATCATTGTAAGCAAAAGCAAAACAAAAAGGGTTTCTTTTTTGAAAGCTTGTATTTTACATACCAATTTCCTTTTATTACTTGTGGAGGAATCATCTTCTTTTCCTTGCCCCTCTTACCCTCCAAAATTTGGATGATGTCGCCTTATTATCCACCTCTTGGATAAATTCCACCAAATATTCTTCTATCTACCTACAAGTACACAGACATGCCCTTTGTGATAACATCAGACTCATCTTCCTCTTCTCGCCCTGAGGCAAGTCATCTTATCTCCATTATCTTAAGAGATGACAGGACACAGAAGTCTAAGATTACAAACTCAAACACCCCAACTCATAATAAGAACATCAGCTAAATATTAGGTCAAAATCGAGATTTGAAAGTGACTTAGATGTGCTGAAGGGGGGGGGGAAACATGAAAACATTGATTATATTTTTTTTCTGCTGTTATTTTAGGTAGATTTTTGTGCTCAACTTGAATGAAAAGCAAGAAGGTCTGGAAACTCAAATATTCCTTCAGAACTGAAATCCCACTTCTTGCACATTTATATGAATGACACACCTGTTAAGATACATATCACAAAGAGTCCAGCCTCAGTTGAATACAAATAATTAATATGAAAAATACATAGAAATTTCTCTATTTGTTCCATGTTACCTTGGCTGTGTGGTCTACAAGTAGAGAAAATTATCCTGGCCTAGTTCCAGCTGGCTTATGCAGTAACACAGGTAGCCATAGGAGTTCAGATTTGTAATGTTCATTGGTGGCACATTCTCCAGGAATCAAATTATAGTTTTGAAAGGAGTTTTGAGGCCCTTGTTGGGAAGATTTAAGGAAGAAGCGAGTTTCTTAAAATAATTTAAATCAGAAAACTGAAGATTAATAGTCTGGCATGAGGAGATGATAGTACCTTGGGATTATCTGCAGTACACTTTCATATTTTGTGTGAGATCTATCTAAGAGATTATGAATTACATGCAAAAAATATCTGGCATTTTTTACTATTTAGAGGAGAGAAAAAAAGCAAGGCCTGTATGCTGCTGCCTAGAAGTGCGTACACTTGTTTATTTTCAAAAGTTTGTTGAGGGCTTACAGGGAACAGCAGGGTAATGGAATATTCATGAAGCAAATGCCCTTCACTTAGCAGAGGGCAAATCAAAGCAGATTGCTAAACCCCTCCAAACTTCCCGTACAAGAAGCTCACACTACAGAATAATGAAACCTGTGTTTGCCACCCTACAGCACAGTGCTAACCTGGTACCACTCAGCTCTTTCACCTCTCTCTTCCTTCCCTTTTGACTCCTCCTCTTATTTTCAGGCACGGACCCCTGATGCTGCCGCTCAGCGCCCCTTTGACCACAGCTGCAGCGGCACAGATCTGCAGAACTGATCACAGCCTCGCAGGAACCCGCCTGCTTTTGGGGATAGACTGAGAAGATGAAAAGCACCGTGGTGCTGCTGCAAGCATGGTCCTCACCTGTCAGTCCCTGAGCAGGGGCTGGTGAGGGACCATCACTTGCTGGCCCAGAGGTGGAAGCCGGTTTTCATGTTGTTTCATGGGTTTATTTAGGAGCACTGCAACAACCAGAGGAAAACTTGATCTCCATTATCACTGGACACGAACAGGCTTCAGGACTCGACCAGCTGGTCTCGCAGCTCACGCAGATGCCACCCATTTCCAGCCCCACAACCGCAGAGCATTTTGAACTCCAGAGAACTCCCCCAGCATTACAGCACCCCAGCATCCCAGCGCAGGCAGACGCAGTGGGACACGCAGGGAGCTGCTTGTCGCGGCTCCCAAAGCTGCGGCGGGGGCAGCGCCCTGCCCCGGCCCGCCCGTGGCCGCCCCGCCTGGCCGAGCGCAGCGCTGTCGCTGCCGGGCACGTGGGGCGCGACTGTCGCTGCCCGGCCCGACAGATTGGTGTCAGCTGCCCGCGGCCCCGGGCCGCGCTCCCCCGGGGCCCCGCGGGCAGAGGCGGCCCCGCACAAAACCAGCAGGCACGAAGCAGCAGGTGGCCCCCGCGGAGGTAATCAGGATCACATTCAACGGGAGAGCCGGCTCAATTTTCAGCCCCGTGTATGCCGAGGGGCCTGGAGCTGCCTTGTTAATGCTGCAGGGAACACGTGGGACACATTGACTGCATTAATTGTCCCCACTCATTCAGCAGTGGATGAATTATAATGTTACCACTCCAGGGTAAAGCAAACACCTATCATAACAATCATGTCATTAGTGTGCAGATGCCGGCTGCTCTGCTTAACCTTTTGTATCCTTTTTTTTTTTAATGGCATGCAATAAGAATATTTTTTATTGTTTTTCATATAATTGATTTTTAGGTTGCAAGTGTAAACCCTTGAAACAAGCTCGGCGCATTACTCAACAGCCAGGAATAAGCACATGGACTGGCAAAGCACAGATTAAAGTTGCTTTAGAGAGAAACAGCAAGGCTTTAAAAGTTTATGTTTGCGGTTTGGTTTATCCATTGCAGTATGACTGATGCATTCGTTATTCACATAGCATGAGCTCCAGAAGGACTAATGGTCCTTAAAAAATGTAACAGCCTTAGAAATGCTTCTAATTTAACTACAGCTACTAGCAACCAAAGATTATGTATGCACACCCAGACAAATAAGACATTCTGGTTTGAAAATTCGTATCTCTGCAGAAAATCTTTTTGTTAACTGTTATAGACACATATGGAGACACATACACGCATATATATACACACACATATAGAGGTACATATGTACATGGAAATTCCTTTTTATATACAAAACCTTATATTAGTATGTATGTTAATAATTTATATGTAAAATAGTATCTTGGCTTTGAGTTGCTTTTATTCACACATGTAGCACAAAGCTTCTTTGAGTGTTGCAACATCATTATCATACAATAAATGATCCTGAGCTGGTGCCATGTTCTCATTTGCCTTTAATTGAGCTCTATTCTGTGTTTAGTGGTATCCTTAAATCGCACTGCCAAGTGTGCTTGGTACTTCCCCCTATATGTTCCTAAGCACTCAGGTACTCTATCAGATGTTCCCTGAAATCCCTTGCCTTAATGATTTCCAACCAGAGAGCTTACTCCTAGCAGTCCTTGTACATGGCATTAGCAGTTGCTCATCTAAGCCTCCAGAAAGCAATACTGGGGGGAAAGGGGGTTGTTGAAAGGGGTTTGCATTGTTTGGCATTTGGTCCTGACTCTACACTGATGTCTGTTAAAATATGCAGATCCCTTATGCTTATGTAGACCCTGCTGGAGCCAGCAGCTTTGTGTCACTATGTATTGCAACACCATAGAGAAGTTAACTGTTCATTCATCTTCCATACCTAGGCATCAGCATGCATTCTTTGTGAAGGTGGAAAGGAGATGGCTCCCCATCTGCCCTCTGCCCTCTCTCACCACTCCTTCATGCCCCCTCATTAGTTAATCAACTGAGATCCCAGACATTTGCCAGTCAAATGCTTGATGCTACCTGCTGCAAATAATTTCCAGAGGTTCAATGGAAATAACCACATGGTGTAAAGCCAAGCTTGCAAACTGATCTTTCAGTCATTTACACCTAAACCATGGTGCAAGAGGTGGGAGATGTGCATGGAGAATATCAGTGCACTGTTTATACAAGCGTAGAGTTGCATTATTCATTGTTTGATACTATTGTAATGAATTTGGTTTAGAATGAGATCCAACAGTAGACACAGTATCATAAAGCAAGATCAGGGCACAGGGAAGGAACGATTAAGTAGTAGCAATACAATTACTGATATTAAATACATGTAAAACTATAGCAAGAGTAAGTGTATGGCAGGATGAGGTTAAGGATGAGGTTAAAGTTTTATGGTTATTGTTTCAGTATTTTTTAAAGTCATTAGATGCTGACTAATTTTGTGTAGCTGCTTGTGGTTTGTGAAGTGGAAAAGCCATTTAAAATTGTTTAGTCACATTTTAGCCTTAAATGAGTATTTAATTTTTACATATGCATGTAGAACTATGCTGTTTATTGGTATTTTCACTGAAAATTGCTGTGATTCAGCTCTTTTGGATGCATTTCAAAAGTGTAAAGTGGATTTATGTTCCATAATCAGTAGAAGGTGTATTTCCCTGAAATCAAAGGAGCCATTTTTTATTATGATGGTGGATTCATGTGAGAATATAATAGCATTTTCTGGTATGCTATATGTCTATAAAACCAGAATACAGTCTTCCATGGCCCTTATAAAGCTATACACAAATACATTAAACAGTATAATCTTTTTTCCATACTTCCCCTTTAGATTGTTTGTGAATGGGAGAATTCATCTTTCAGACTTTCATTTGCTTTATATGTGCAAGTACACACTGTCAGTCTAAAAATTCTGCAGGTTCAGAAAAGTGATTTTATGAAAAAATAAAAAAATGCAATTGTATCCCGTGTGATCATTTTTTTTCCCACCAGATAATATTTATGGCATGTTTTTTCAAGCATGCATATTTGGTCCATCAAAACCTAACAATGTTATTCAGTTGTACTTGGGTGTCTGTACATGTATTTTCCCCCACTACCTAGGCTAAAATCAACTTTATACAAACATTTTTTCCCCCTAGTCTTAAAAAAAATTACTGTAAAAATGAACCCATATGAAAATGAGTTCTTATATGTAAAATAGTTTCCCACACACTTGCTTCTGCTGGATTTTTTTACTTAGCTTGCTGAAAATGGTGTGTCTGCACAAATAATGAATGTGTGCTGCCATCACACTGGTTCTTACATTTTCCTATTTGAAAACTATGTGTAAAGTATGGGCATGCTGTAGTTCGGAAAGTAAGTCCTTTCTTTTTGATTGTGTAATATTCTATTGTTAATTAGTAAAACATTTGGTGGTAATTTGACCTGCTGCAATATATTGACATTTGATTACCAATTTTTAAACCTATAAGTATGTTTGTTATTTGCTAGCATATGTGCATGTCTTTATAGGCATCCCAGCAGCATGTAGCTATGGACAAGATTGTATCTATGGATGGAAGAATAATAGATTGTTAGGTACACTTATCATTTATTAGATATTTTTGCTAATCCCTGGGTGATGATGAAAAATCTAACCCAAAGAAATCTGTTCCAGTTTACTATAACAGTTACTGTAGGAATATTCAGATATGAAAACCACTTATGGTGAAGTTTGCAAGTAAATGAGCTTATAAGCTTAAATACCGAGTTATACCAGCTGAGATTCTGCTCTCTAAGATATTTTTATTTTCTTTAGTAGTCATGGATTGTTTTATACCCAGATAACTGGATAATTAAAATAGCTTATAGTTCCCCATATAATATCCATCATTCTATTAACAACACTGCTAAGAAACATAAAATTAAATTCAGGACTGTTTTCTTAAACCCTTCATAAATATTTTAGAAGTTAATTAGGAGACTACAGGTATGAATAGACCAAGATTTATTCATAATTAAAAATCAGATAGCACATGTCACCTCTTCTGATAGAGAAAAACCTTTAATTACCCGTAATTAGGCAATTGTCCCTATAGTTTGCTAAAGAGGATTGAATTGGAATGAACATGGTAAAAAGAGATACTCATGATAATAAGCTAAGTTTCTTGCATTTTCTTTGTTCAGTTTCTTTTTTTTTTTACATGTTGGTACAGAACATGGTAGAAATAGTAAAATATGCACATCTTACTGATACATTAAATCACAGGAAATACATTTATGTATAATTTGATATAATTTGGCATTTGACCTTTATCTAATGCCTCATAACTTTTCATGCCAATTATTTTGTCTTCCTTTACCAAAATGTGAACAAAACAAAATGAGCTCACGAATACATTCTTCAAGAGATGTAGGCGATATTTTTCCAAAGTTGTAATTAGCATTCCAATTTTCTCAATAGATTTTCTAGAGCCCAAATTCTTGGGGTAAATAACTGATCCAAACAAATGCCAGACACGTTGCTCAGGTATCTGACCCCTATAAGTGGTAGTATGATATCTGTGCTAGAGCAGTTCCAAGAATGTATAATGTTGGGAAAAATTCATAAAACCACCTTCTTTAGTGCAGTCATTTACATTAAAGCATCTTACTATGAATGGTGTAATTTCCTGCAATATGGACATCTACATATTTTGCCAAACTCAGTCAGGACTACATATGCTATTTGATAGATAAGGCAGTTTTAGTGGCAAAGCACACGTGCTTTACCTGGCATACTAACTCCCTTTTGAGTCACTGGAACTTTTCACAGTGCACAAAGTTAAGTCTGAAGAAGCTGTTGCTATGTGCAAGCCAAAGGGTTGACTCTGGAATATTCTTGCCCCTATATTAAGTGTCATTCGAATTGATATGATATTTCATTTTGCTTAGAATTCCAAGCTACAACTCTACTTGGACTTGACTCACCCTCTATGATCAGGCATGAAACTCTTATCGCAAAGACCTGCCAGCCCTTGTTCTTTTGGACTAGTCCATAGTTTGCCAAATGCTCGTTCTTATGATATGACTGTGCCAGTCTTGTGCCTGCTCTCTTAAACTAAGTAATAAAATAAAGTATTAGTTATTTAGGGACAAAAGCATTTCAAGAGATTTCATTTTCTTCAGTTAATCATACTTTTCTGCTCAGGTTCAGGTCAGTAATTAGCCATCTTTTGGAAGGCCTTCCTATATTCTTCTGTCTTCTGTCTGTCTATCTATCTATCTATCTATCTATCTATCTAGCTAGCTAGCTAGCTAGCTAGCTATCTATCTATCATCTATCTATCTATCTATCTATCTATCTATCTATCTATCTATCTATCTATCTATCTATCTATCTATCTATCTATCTC
>VZUI01013643.1:0-27112 GCA_013401135.1 Cettia cetti | reverse complement strand
CCCCGCGGGCAGCAGCGGGCGGCCCGCCCGCCCCGGGGGCGCCGCCCCGCACAGGTGGGTACCGACCGGGCAGGGTGCGTAGCCGCCGCGGGAACCGCGCGGGGTCGCAGCCGGGCGGCTGCTGCTGCCGTCGGAGCAGGGTCTGGGCTGTCGTGTCCACATCGGCGTGTTCCCTGTCCCTTGGCCAGCTATCTCTCCGGGACTGGACCGGCCCTTGGGCTCTAAGACGGCGGCCGTGGCGTTCGCCCCCCGCCCCGGTGTGAGTGGGCGGCATCCCGCAGCATGGCGACGGGAGGTGCCGGGCCGCCCGCTGGAGCTTCGGGCGTTTGTGGCTCGGTGTCCTCCAGCCGAGGGATAGGGCACCCTGTGCGCCCAGGCGGAGGCTGCGTGCTTGGAGTGAGCCCAGTATCGGTGCGGTGACCGGAGCCAGGGGAAGGGAGGGTCAGTGTGTACATGCCGCTGTCAGGAGCTCGCTCCCGGCCAGCCGAGCTGCCCTCTTTAGCGCTGCGCTCTGTGTAGGATGAGCTTGACTCACAGTGGGGTCCCTTCACTCACGGCAGTGTGTGGGAACAGCCCAGGTTACCTCCGGCAGGCAGCAGCAGCCACCAGCCCCCTCCTTGTCTGTACCGCTAAATAATTACAGCCTGTTTATCATCCCCCACATGAGGCTTGGAAGCTCTCAGATGCCCTTGGCGCGGCCAGAGCGGGGTCAGGGCAGCGCGGAGCCCGCCGCGCCCCTGCGGTCGGAGCCAGCCTGCAGTCACCGCTGCTGGCTCCGGCCGTGACTCAGAATGCTCACCTGGAACCATTCCCGCTGGAAACTGGGGCGGCCCGGCAACAGCCACCATTGCTCCAGACTGTTGCTGTGGGAGGGGTGATAAGCCCGACTCTTTAGCATTGAATGGTTTGGCTTGGAGGAGGCATTAAAGGTCATCTGGTTCCAGCCCTCCCTCAATGGGCAGGGATACTTCGCACTAGACCAGGTTGCTTAAAGCCCTATCCAAGCTGGGCTTGGACACTTCCCGTGCTAGAGCAGCCACAGCTTCTCTGGGCAATATGTTTGAGGCTGTATTATGTACCTGGCATGCAAGAGATCCACTTTGCCCTACTGCAGTCAGCTGGGATTGGGGTGAAGTGAGTTCATTCCCTGTTGCTGCTCTTACAGGAGGGCTGTAAAAGCCAGGCTGGGGCAAGGTGCTTCCATTCCTCCTGTTGAAGCTAGGCCAGGATGCCACATGGCAGGATTGAAGCTTCGTGGCACTACAGGGAAGAGGAGCATATGCATCTGAGGGCTGACAGAATCGAGCTCATGATTAATAAAGCACTCATGAAGATAAAGGTTTCCAGAGCTTGTGCCAAGTACTGATTCTTTATATTACTGGAGGCAGGATTTGAGGTTCCTACTCCTTTCTGGTGTGGCCTGTTGAGAAGAGGCAGCTTCTGCCTTGCTCTGACAAACTCTCACTGCTGTCCCAAACAAGCTTGTACATGTAGCATGATGCCTCGGTAGCACAGATTTTGTTACATGGTGATGGTACCTGTCCTAAGTTGTTCCTAGAACTGGGGTTCCAGGCAGGGCATCTCTAGCTGCTGCCAGCTGTGGAGGCTGATGCAGCTCCAGGTGGCAGGTGAGTGGAGCCATTCACCTGGCAGGGAAAGCCCTGTGATAAACATACACAAACATACTCTGTTTGCCCTACACAAACAGGGTAGGGCTTCTGGCTGAAGGTATGACCAAATGAGAATGTTGTTCACCTCACCTGAAAGGTCAGGGCCCAAAACCCTTCTGCAGCCTTCATATCTGAAGCAAAGTCCTTAAAGTCAAGTCTCTGATGGCTCGTTGCCTGAGATCCTAGAAGTTCATCTCTTCTGTGCTGGATGATGCAAGAAACCTTCCAACTTTATACCCTGTTCTTACATTTAATTCACAGTTTGAATTCTTCCCTTGCCCTTACTATGCCCCCTTGCTGAGAGGAAAGAACTTTTTGATTTTAAGCACCTTGAGTAGTAATTGCTGAGTTTTTTTACACTAAGAGAATCACTTTCATGTTTGCTGCCCACTGCTACAGTGCAAGCTCAGGATCTGCTTGTGCCTCTGCCTGCAGCAGCACCACAGTGTCACAGCACTGGCAGCACACATTATCCCAGCAAGTTACAGGTCACTTAACTTGCACTGTAGGATTTCAGAGTGGTGACCTGGTATTTGTGTTGTACAGCTGGGCTGCTGTGGGCATGGTTCAGCATTGCAGAAGTAACAAGATGGATTTTGTGTTTGGAGTTTTCATGTTCAGGTTGTTGATCTGGCCCCTGTTCTGCAGAACACCTCAGTCTGTGTGTTGTCATGATTTCAGCCCTTTGGGTACAAAGAACTTGTGCAGATAAGCAGTCATCTTAAGCTGGAATCTTCCCAAGGAGCCCCCTCCTTCAACCAAGAACTTTCAAGTCACCTGTACCAGGACTGAAAGTGCTTAGTTTAGAGCCCAGACCCTCTTTCACACTGTCTTCTCTGGGTCCTCAAAAGAAGACTGAAGCTCTTTTTTCCTTCCTGAAACATGACTGAGTTTAAAACTGTCAGATCAGTTGTGTAGCACAGAGCTGGATACGCCACGATCCCAGGGATGATGAGATTTAGACAATGCCCTGGCTTTGTTTGCAGCCTGGCAGGTGGAGGCTGAGCTTAGCCTTGATCCTGCTGTAACAGCTGTAAGCTGCTCAGGGCTTTGCCAACAGACCTTTGGCTCCAGCTGAGTTACACCTACCTTGTCCCTTTCAACATCATCCCTCTGGCTCAGGTCAAGCCACAAGCAGCCTAAGAGCTTGCTAATGGCTTCTTGGAGGGTAATTATGTCCCAGTATTCCTTTAGAGGGCCCCACATGAGCCCTGTTCACCCATGGCATGGCAGGGGCTGCACTCAGCTGCTGACAGCAGCCCTGGTGCAGCAGAAAACACTGTGTGCTTATCTCCAGTTGCAGCGCTTAGCTATGGGTTGTACCTGTCCTAAAAATAGGTGAGTGGCTCCCTGTGGAGCATCTATTAAAGGCTGTATTGATTTCTTTGGGTTTCTACATGGCTGTCTGGCAGCCCTGGTTGTGTGTAAACCCTTCTGTATCCAGCACAGAGCGTGCTTTCATTCCTTCCCCCTCTCCCCTCACAGCTGTGTCAGGATCCTGCTTAGGGATGTTGTGTTTTCCCTCACTATTAAGTGCCACTTCTTCTACTTCAGCAGTACTTGGCTTCTTGAGAAGAATTGTAAACTGAGAAAGACTGCAGGGACTGAAACACTACACATAGCTTCCCTGGAAAGACATTCACGTGTGTGAGCTCAAGATCACATCTCAGCTTGAGGAGCTCCTAGTACTTTAACTAAAAGGACAGAGATCAGAGCAGCATCCTATATCTAATCTGAATTCCCATTTCACAACTTTCTTGGAACTGTTCCATGGGCTTACACATACAAGACACACATTAAAGCAAGTAGTTTTTAGTGTCTTTTAAATGTATCCGTTTTCCTAAATACAAGGACATGAGGCTTACACTGCAGTGTTTCCTTTCCCTCCTGAGTATGTTTATTGAACTGTAAGGGTGTCCATCTTCCTGCCTCCCCTCTAGCCTGTCATTATTGTACATCTCTCATCACCTCTTACAGTTGGTAGTGCTGTTCAGTCTGAACATGCAAATATGTTGGGTAGCACCCCAAGTCTGCCACAAGATGACAATTTCATCCTCTTCCTTTTTTAAGTCACTCCAATGTACAAATAAACTTACTTAAAAACCACTGTGGGCCGACAGCAGTTCAACACTGAAGTTCTTTTGCTTAAGATTCCCCTTGCAAAAGGCATTCAGAGTAAATAAGTAAGTTGAGACAACAACAGAACTCAGCATTGCCTCTTATGCAAGTTGCTGTGGTGCAAGCACAGTCCTTCCTGCCCATGTTTGAAGGAGCAAAGCCCTCTCCCTGAAACAGGATTGGAGAGCTCTTGCACACAGGGTGTAGAAATACCACAAACTGCATAAGCCAGAGAGCAAACCAGAGCAGGGACACACGTGCATCCCCATCCCGTGGCAGCTGTGCCCCCATGTGGGATGAGGGGACCTCCCTGCAGGAGGCACAGGGCTGGGTGAGGGCCAGCTGCATTAGCAGGGAGAGCTGGGGACAGCAGCTTGTGTGCAGGTCATGTGGGTGAGGTGGCCAAAGGCACAGGAGGCGGCTGGGGCCCCGGGGGGGATGCAGGGAGGGCTGGAAACTGCCGAGCTGGGGCACAGCACAGATATCCCTGAGGAGATACAGGGAGAAAGGAGGGTGAGGGGAGCAAAGGTAGGAATGTGGAGCTGGGAGACACCTCCACGTCCTGGGGTCTAAGCCAGCAGAAGCATCTGGCTGCTTCATGCTCATGACAGCATTACTGCTTTGGGGATAAATGAAGCTGTGATCAGAGATTCCTGTTAAATACTAACCTGGGGGAATGAGTCACCCTGCAGGCTGGAGCCTGGAGGCATCCCAGATGGACACAGGGTACCAGGCCATAGAGCGCCATCTCCATCAGAAGCAAATGCTGCACATGAAATAAGGAGCAGGCAGCATTTGTCCACCTGCTGGGCTCTCTCCTGTGTGAACAGGGAAAAAGTGTTGTGTTCTCTACAACATATGCAGAGTTGATCTTAGCCCTGTTATTCTGGTTGAAAGACTTCTTTATTGCCTTAGAAGACAGCAGCATGATGTCTTAAAGCAGGCTGGCTGCAGGCCCTGATGACAGGCAGATCATGAGACTGGACAGGACTAACCCTATCCCCGCATCCTTCTTATTTTGTCTCAGAGTCAGGAACAGGCTCCTGCACAAACCACCAGTGTCTGGAGCTGCAACAAGGTACCCAAGTGATGAGAGGAGTCGTGGTGGTCCACGTCTAACACCAGTTTTTCCCTTGCAGTGTGTTCCATGGGAAACAGCACCAGCCGGCTCTACAGCGTGCTCGCCAAGACGCTGAGCAGCGGTGCCGTGTCCCAGCACCAGGACTGCCTGGAGCAGCTGGAGCCAGCACAGCTGGATCCCATAGACCCCAAGGATTTGCTGGAGGAATGTCAGGTTGTTCTGCAGAAGCGGCCACCCCGGTTTCAGAGGAACTTTGTGAACCTGAAGAAAAACACTGCCAGTAACCACCGGCCCATCCGGGTCATGCAGTGGAACATCCTGGCCCAAGGTAGGAGATGCTTGTGAGCTCAAGGTGTGAACCTGAGACCAAATGCAGCAAAGAAAACCCTGGCAGAGCAAAGGGAGAGGAGTGAACTATGTGAGCTAGAACTCACTGAGTGCCAGGGGGAATATTTGGAGCACTCCAAATAGTGGCTTTCTTTCTGTCACCTAGGAAAGGGAAAAAAGGTCTCTCCTTGCAACTTTGATGCCAAAAGTAGCCCTGAATTCCTGAACACAGTGTATTCTAAAAGCTGTGACCCATCAGTTTTAGAGGGTTGTTAACCCCAGAGAAGACTCATCCTTTTCCTAAGTTTTATTTGTAAAGTTTCTCTTGGGTTTCTGATTACTTTATTGGTGAGCTATCCAGAAATTCAGGTCTGCTATGGGGGGAGTTTTTAATGCTTAAAAATAATTTTAACTGATAGTTTTGAATCAAGGCCGTAAGCTGAGGAGTGCAGTAGCCTCATCTTAAAATCTTTTGGTGTGGGAAATTTCCCTCATAGGGACTGCCTTAACCTTCTGCATTTAAGTCACTTCATTTTATTTTGGCTTAAGCTGCAGCAGCCACATGTGGAAGTACTTGCCCTTGCATAGTGGGCAGAGAGGGAGAAAGTCTTTAATAAATCTTTCATCTGTAAAAGGAACTTTTTTTTGGAGTGACTCCAGTGGCTTGAGAAGGGCAAATCTGGTACCCTTGAAGTCAGCAGCTACTCCTGAAAAACCCGTGACGTGCATGTAAACAGATAAAACCTGGGAGCCGCCAGGCTGTTTCAGCTGTCGATAACTTTTGGGTTTTTTTGTCCCCCCTCCCCGCTAATTCCAGCTCTCGGGGAAGGCAAAGACAACTTTGTTCAGTGCCCCATGGAAGCTCTGAAATGGGAGGAGAGGAAGTGCCTCATCCTGGAGGAGATCCTCGCCTACAAGCCCGACATCTTGTGCCTTCAGGAAGTGGACCACTACTTCGACACCTTCGAGCCGCTCCTCAGCCGCCTGGGCTACCAGTGCACCTTCTTCCCCAAGCCGTGGTCACCGTGCCTGGACGTGGAGCGCAACAACGGGCCGGACGGCTGCGCCCTCTTCTTCCTCAAGGAGCGCTTCCAGCTGGTCAGCAGCACCAACATCCGCCTGAGCGCCATGAAGCTGAAGACCAACCAGGTGGCCATCGCTCAGACGCTGCGGTGCCGCGACACCGGCCGGCTCTTCTGCATCGCCGTCACGCACCTGAAGGCCCGCACGGGCTGGGAGAGGTTCCGCTCCGCCCAGGGCTGCGACCTCCTGCAGAACCTCAAGAACATCACCCAAGGAGCCAAGATCCCCCTGATCGTCTGCGGGGACTTCAACGCCGAGCCGACCGAGGAGGTCTACAGGGAGTTCTCCAACTCCAGCCTCAACCTGAACAGCGCCTACAAGCTGCTGAGCCCCGACGGACAGTCGGAGCCGCCCTACACCACCTGGAAGATCCGGCCCTCGGGGGAGTGCCGGCACACGCTGGATTATATCTGGTACTCCCAGCACGCCCTGAACGTGAACTCAGCCCTGGGCCTGCTGACTGAGGAGCAAATTGGGCCCAACAGGCTGCCCTCCTTCAATTACCCTTCAGATCACCTGTCCCTCGTGTGTGACTTTAGTTTTAACCAGGACCCTGACAGGCTCCTGTAACGTCTCGGAATGCCAGCAGTGTCTGAACTCACCAGTCTTTCATTTTAGAGAAAACCTTTGAAGCTAAATGCTATTGAAAGATGAGGAAATACTGTTGACTAACCATTATTTCAGGCATTTGTTTGGAGCTGCTCTCACTGTTCAGCCCTCATTACCGTGCAGCCTTTGAGGGAGGAAGAAGGCAGCCAGTGTTCTCATCATGCTCTTCTTGCCGTGTCAGGGTTTGAAAACTAGAAGGCAAATAAGCTTTATCCTTTCACTAAGCCCTCTGTTTTAAGGATTTAATCCTCTAATGAATGTGCAGGCCTTAGCATTTAAATCAAAACACTTGTGTTTGTAAAACAACTTGCCCTGACAGCGGGCTAATTTTATTTCATGTTAAACTTCTGCAAGTACCAAAGGGAGTGAGGTTCGACTACCCAGTGAGATTATCTTAAATCTTTTTCTGTTGCAATATGAAGGA
Source organism: Cettia cetti (assembly GCA_013401135.1). Lineage (NCBI taxonomy): Eukaryota > Metazoa > Chordata > Aves > Passeriformes > Sylviidae > Cettia > Cettia cetti. The sequence goes on along the minus strand of VZUI01013643.1, from coordinate 19,800 downwards.
AGTTTAGTGCAGCTTAGACAAAACGCTAAGCTCATGGTAGCGTGGTCTTGTCATTTTTCCACCACCTGAGATGACAAATTCATTAGAAGTGTGAGGAAGGCCCCCTGCAGTAAGAGCAAGTGAGGAAACAGAGGCTGACTATGACCTAGAGTAATAGCTTCACTTTTCCAGAACAATGTGCATGTGTCACACACGTACAGCCTGGAGGCTCTACAGTGACTCCACCTTCGTCTCTTCTGTGCTTCCCTCTGGAGGACACAGATAACCAGGGACTATTTTTTCCTCTGCTTTGAGTATTACTTTTCTAAATGGTTTAAATTTGTAGTCTCGTCAATCTTGCTGTTTCAGTAAAGGGCCAGTCTTAATGTTGAAAGAATTTCCTTTATTTATCTTCAGAATCTAAAGCTACACTGGAACCTGTTATAAGGTAAAATTTATTTATTGAGAGAAGTTGGTGATCCTGCATCTGATTGGAAATCGTACAGCCACAGTGTTCAGGGAGCCTCTTCCTGTGGGCCAGGGAAACCCTGGGCTACAACAGAGGTGTGTTAATGTAGTCACTCCTGTGATGCTCTCTGGTGACATAGGAATTGCATACATGCATTGTCAACACGCCTTTATGCTGGAAAATGACACAGGAGGAGAGGAGAGGAGGGAAGGGGGACAGCAGCTGGAGTTGGGCTGACATTTAGTTGAGGAAGATATGGCAGGGCAAAGAAAAGAGTATTTCCATGTGAAGCAGGGTGCATAGTAACTCTTAAATGTCCCAGGTGTTTATTAATAAAACTCTTTGGAAAAAAGTAGTATCTCTGCTGCTTTCTCACTTTGCTGTCCCAAGTTCCTGTTGCCAAGGAGATGACCTGTCTCAACCAGTTTGAGCTTCAAGTTGTGCTGATGCTTCCCCTTCCAGACCTCTTTTCCCTGACTTTAATCTCAAAGTGGCATGGCTGCTTTGCCTTCACAGCACACCCCTTCTCCAACTTGGAATGTCCAAATTTCACAAGAAGTCTGAAGGGAAGGGAGTTATGCTTAGCTGTTAAGCTGCTCACTCTTCTAGTTAGAGAGGAAAGATTCCCTTTTCCACCAGTTGTGTGGAGCTACAAACCTAGCTAGTCCTGCAAAGCCAGGTGCAAGAATCCCTCCCTGAGGGCTGCAAAGTGTGCCTGGCAGGCTGGCCCCTTACAAGATGCAGCTGTATCTGCCACTTTCTTCTAAAACTTCATTTGAAGGCAAGAAACACCACAGGTGTGAGCTTTACACAGCCCATAAATTACTGTGCTTGCGTTGCTGAGAAGGGAAATACCCAGTCTGGTGACTGGAAGTCCCGAATTCCCACACAAACACGCTCCTCATCAGGCAAATAAATGAAGTGCTGTTGTGCAGCTGTAACATGCTCTGCACATATCCCTTGCAGGATAAGGGCAATGGTCTGCTTCCAAGCAGAGGCTCCTCTGACCACCCTGGGATTTATGGGGATTTGTCTTTCCCCAGACAGAAAGTAGACAATGGCCTTGGTGAATACTCTTACCAGGCACATGCAACATGCCAGCACCTCCTTTGGCTGGAATTTCAGAAAGAGCAAATTGTGTCCCTAGAAACCAGAAGAGTGGCATTTTGGGAGGAGATTTTAGGCAAAAGATGCAGCACTCCCAATGCCCCCACAAAAAGGGACAGACTTCTGAGCGCTGCTGCCATGTTTCATACCAACTAGACACTGGCAGCTTCCTTTTTTTTGGTGCTGGCTGCCCTCAGTTGTGCAGAAGGGGTGACATGCAGTGCTTCTCCTTCAGGATTATTTTCTCTTAGGACCTTCCCTCAAATGGTCTTGAAAGGAGGAGAAATAATACCCATTAATTAACATCTGTATTCTTCAACACTTCTAAAATCAACACCACGATGTAGACCTGAAAGACAGTACCTTTAGGAGGTCAAATCCTTGCTCATCTACCACAAAAACTCAGACCAGAAGCTGGAGCTTTCATCCAGACTCCTTTTGGCAGTTTCTGGAAGAAACTACACTTGTGGTAGAAAGCCCTGACTTGAGAGCGAAGATCAGGTCTGTATTTAAAAACAAACCACAATCAAACACCCCCCACCCCTCCCAGCAAAAAGCCTATGATTTCATTTCACTTTTGTATAAGCAGCTCCATTTTCCTCAGGCCAGTCAGGGTGTCTATCAGTGTGGCACCTTTCCCATGCCAGAGCAAAGAGCCACAGGCCTGATTATGGGGGGCTTTTTACCAGCAGGAGCTGGTTAAAAAACAAAACTATCACAGCTGCAAAATTCTCTCACTCTCACAGTGGAGTACAAGGCATCTGTATGGGTTCTTCAGACATTTCAAGTCACAGCCTTGCTTGCAACACTAGTTCTTGTACACAAGAAACCAAACTGTTGAGAAGGATCATGATTTGTATGACACTGCCATCACTGCAGAACCTCTCCTTAAGTGGAAAGGGCTGGGATTCTTCTTTCACCCTGGACATGTTAGAGTAGATGTTCACTGCTTCAACTCCTTAAAGGGTAATTTTGAAGGCAAGGGGGGGTGGAATAACTGAAAAGGCTGGGGACTCTTCCCATCTCAAGGCAATTCTTAATACTGTCCTACTCAGAAAATCCCTGCTACAGCCCAATGGTGAACCCTTTCTGCTGGATTTTAATAAAAAGGTAGACAGGCTGCAGAAATTAACTGGTAAGCTCCCAGGCAGCTTCAGTACATGCCATAATTTATTTTGCAGACAGACTCTTTTGGAAAACTTAAATGGATTATTGCTCTTGCTTTGTTTTATGCAGCAAGAGGCAAGCCTGCAACACTGAAATACTTTTGCCAGCTATAAATATCAGTACACTGGATATTTTTCAGAAGAAGCAGAAAGGATTTTTTTTTTTCCTATGTAGCAGTATGACTCTTACAGTAAAAAATGTCTTCCAAGCTCTTCTTATGGATCTATGCCTTATAAGCACACCAAGGCTAAAAAAAGTCTCCACAGATCCCTTGCTTTCATCTTGAATAAAGGCTGCCTTAGCTTTAGCAGTGACACTTTTCCATCATTCTCAAGCAAGCTGCAGGAAGAAATGACCCACTTGTTTAATTTGCTGAGAGGCAGAAGCTGTTGCAAGCTTATTAAAACACTATCTCTCCTGGAGAACAATTAGATTCCAAATACATAGTGTCATTTGGATCTTCTTAATAAGCTTAACACCTGCTATTTGAACTGTCTGTAGAAGGCAGAATGCACTCAGCTTCTTCTGGCAGTAACAATCTTCACATGCAGCAGGGAGCCCTGCTGTGCATGTCATGCTGAGTACCAGCCTGAGGCTGCAGGCACCTCTCCTTTTTTTCCTCAACTTCTGATTGCCCCTGGCTCACTCATCCCTGCTCACCTCAGATACAACTCCCCAAAGCCCTAAAGGGGATGAAATCAAGTAGCAGAGGATCCCAAAGCTCAGCCTTCCTTTCAGCACACTTTACCCTGACAACTTGAGTTGTGCCAAGGCCCAGAACCCTTCACTGGGAAAGATGTGCAAGCGAGGGTTAACAAAAACAGTTCTCTCTGGAATGGGATTCCCCTTTCAACTTCTCTTATTTTTGATACTCAAGACATTTACACTCAGACATTTATCCTGAGTTGCAACTCACAGTCAAGACGTTTTCCCCCTGTGGAATTACACAGCATCACCCTTTTCATTCTGTAACTTATAACAGTGGATTTGAAAAAATAAAAGTAGTTTTTATCTGCAAAATCAGTGGTACCAAGTCTGTGCATGTCTCAATGCCTTCTGTATAAAGCATACTCACTTCACACAAGTTTCATTCTACCCACACATCTACGAGTTCCTGTGTTAAGCCTGGACTCTTCTAAATGAGCCACCAGATGCAGATGTAAAAGGGAATCTCGTTTTCACACATGTACAAAACAAAAGGTTTTCCAAAGGGATTGCAAAACCCCGGGAGTAAAGCTAGATACTAAGTATTTCAACATTCTAGTGTTCCTTTCATCTGTTTCAGATGTTACAAACCTGACCAAAGCGCCCTCAGCCTGAGCTCAGGTCCTCCAATAGCACCAGAAAAACACACTAATTTACAGCATCAGGTGAAGTCCCCTTTCCCTTTCAGTTACAGCACATCCCACACGGATTCTCACAGCACTTCATGAACTCCAGGTAAACATCCTCTGGCAGGCAGCACCATGTGCCACTCCCTGGTGGCCAGGGGAGAGAGCCAAAGGCCATCACTGCTCCCAGGGCAAGGCACAGCACAGGCAGTGCCTCAGCGCTGGCTATGAGCTGACTGTCCCACCGCTACTGGAGCTGGGTGTCTCCATTCCTCTACTTTCTGCCAATTACATAATGAAGTCTTGGCATTAAGAGAAGAAGGTCATCAGCTGGAGATCCTTATCTAATTCCAGGAAGATAGTTTGTCCCCGTTTGACTTCAAGTGTATCTAAATTAGGCTCTGGAAAGGTCTTAATTACAAATACTCAACATAGATGTTTCATGCTCTGATGTTTCTGTAACTCTTTCAGATACAATCAAGTAACAGCCATTTAGAGTAGTGTTTCTTACAGACTGAACCGACAACTGCAGGTTTAAAAAGACTTGTTTATCTCTTCTTGTCTTTTGGCTCTGATTTTGTTCCACCTGCCTCTCTTTACGCTGCTCCATTTCCCTTTACGCAGAACATCAGTGCCTCTCAGACTGCCAAATTCATCAAGTGATTGCCCAGCCTCCCCTACTTCCCTTTCCTCTCTTTCTTAGGGAAAAAAAAAAAAAAGTCCTCTTTTCTATTTCCTTGTGTGAAGGGGTCTTTGTCCTCTACCCCATGCCAGAAACACAGTTCATGTGTAAGAACCTCTTTGATTCTTTGGATTGCTACAAATGGAAGGGATTGCTGCCTTGAACACCATTTTTTATCAGCTTCAGCTTCATTTTCCTCTTAAACTCCACTTCCCTCCTCAAGAGGATGAAAAAGAACAGTTTTTCCAGAAGCCTTTCATAGTCCCCCACATGCTGGCCTGGCTGTGTGGAGCTATTTCCACTTTTCTTACCAGCTGAAGGGAAGAATGGGTCTTGCTGCTAGGTCTTTACAGGTAACCTGGTTCTCAGCATGTAAAGTATTTCATTCTGGAGCCTTTTAGCATTACAGAAGCTGTTACAATTGCTCCTCCAAGCACAGAGTACTTAGATGATCGTTTAGACTTCAATAATTTCAAGATTGCCCAAGTTCCTGCCCTGCAGACTTTTCAGGAGATATCACTAAGAACTGGGGCTCCACTGGGCACCTGACTACCCCCAGCCTGAAGTGCCAGTGTGGTGCCCACAAAAGCAGGGTAAGCTACATTTCAAGCCATGCACGTGGACTGGAAACACAGAACCAGGATTTGGTGCAGCTGGGTGGCTCACAGAGCTGTGGGTATGCTCACTGTCCTGAAAATGTGTAAGAACTAGACCCCTGCCAGAAGCTACCTCACCAGCTACAGCAAGCTTCACAGGTATTTAAACAGAGTGACAGCCCTTTGAAGCAGGGAGGAGTCCCAAAATTTCACACTGAATCATTTATATTAGGATGGATGCCTGGAAGATTTCAAATAAGAAAAGGTTAACAGGTCAGCAGAAAGGAAGCAGGAAAAAAATAAAAAGCACACCAAACACCATTAAATTTTCTTTCTGTATTTCAGTAAAACCTACTTGAATACACTTTGAAACAAGAGTACAACAAAATAGAATATACTTCAAATGTTGAATATACAAACTATTATAGTTCGTTCTGAACACTGGTACTTCCCTCTTAACTTCAACTAAAAAAAATTTACAGGTTTAGAACTACCTGACAAAAGCTCATGCTGGGCGTGACCTTTGAAGAGAGAGTAGAGCTGAAACTGAAATGTATGCACAGATGTCAAGGCTAAGTGAGAGAAACAGGCATGGTACAGCAGAAGGCAGAAAACCTGCTGCTACTTTGTCCACGATTAAGAAATTTAGACAGACTTTTAACTACCATACAAAATATGTTACATGTTATTCTATAACAATACTGTACTAGGTACAAGGTTTTTAAAAAATTTGTTTTAATAAAAAAGCTTTACACAAACAAGCCATTAGCTTATTTCAAGAAAGATAACTGAAAATCAGTCTAAGGCTTTCAATTTGAATCTGCTTAAGCTGTATGATACAAAAATCCCTCCAGGCCTCTGTCTTCTTTTAGAAGCTCTTTAATCTCCTTTATTTCACTTCCTACAATACACCTAGTAGCATAGTTTTTCACATAGCACCAGTTGAGTACTGTGGGCACACAGTAGGAATCGCTGGTATGCACAGAAAATGCATCAAATTTGCCATTTGTGTAACAATGAGACTTTCCTCTCCCCCCTGAAAACTAAAAAGCAAGGCAAACCTCTCACACAGCTCTCTCTTAGTGTTTCAGATCTTAGTGTAACTCGGTAACCGGTAGCGTAGTGAAATCGTTTGGTCCCTTTTCAGTCCCTCTCTCTTTCCTTCTCCATAGGTTCAGCTGTTTCCCAACTGGAAGAGGCAGTTTTTATCAGCATATCAGTGTGGTTTAATTCCCACTGAAACACGGGAAAATAATTTGTTTTTTTCCAGTAAGTCTTCAGCATACACATGTTCATTCACATTCCAAAACTCTCCTTGATGACTCTGCGGTGGCATCCACATCCCTCCCCCAGTTATGTCAGTATATTCAAAACCGTAACAGTTACGAGTCCGTGCTGGGAGAAACCTATTCTTCATTTCTCACACGTGATGATTCCTTCTGTTTTCACTGTCACAGGAAGGGCAATAGCTGAGGGTGTGCTAACTACTACTACGTGGGTCACAGTCTTGCTTCCATCCACTGGCTTCTCCTCCTTTACCAGCTGCAGCGTTTTCACTTCACATTCCTGTTTGGAAGCCGCTGTGTCTGATTTCACTTCTGGCCCTTTGAGAACTGCACTGATCACCCTGGGAGGAGTCTGGCCAGAGGCCTGCTGAGCAGGAACAGACAGTCTCATTACTGGTGTCCCATGAGCTATGGACACTGGGGTTAGTGCCCTAACAGCCAGTGGGGCTCCCACAATGTTGATGCTTCCTGAGCCCGACAGGCTCGTTTTTGTTTGCAACTGGCACTGTGTGAGCTGCGTGGCAGGGATCGTGATGATTTTGGTGGGCTGCATTGTGATTTTGTCTCCATTTTCAGCAGAGGTTGGCATCACAGTAGGGATTGTCTGGATTACTACCTTTGGAGTTGTTGCCGTGGTTGGACTTGTGTTGGTTATTAAAGGTGACCCTGCATTTACTGACTGCACTGCCACAGTTGAGATTTTCTGTCCCAGAGAGGTCATGACAACGGGCACTTGCATTGCCACACGAACAGTCCTACAAAATAAACACAGGGCACCACTGCAGATGACAACAAGGACAGAGGATTCTAAGAGAGACAGGTTTTTAACTGGTTCTTAAAAAAACCCCAAACCAAACCATAACAGGGAAAAAAAAAAAAAAAAAAAAAAAAAAAAAAAAAAGAAAAGAAAAAGCCAAACCAGCAAGCAAAGAACCCAACCCCAAACCTATCTAGCAATAGGACTTTGGAAATTTAGCAGCCCCTTTAACACAAACCTGGGAGCTGTTGTTGCTGGGACAGTAGCAGTGGTAGTAGAAGGATGAGATGAGGATGTGTCGTGAGCTGGTGAGGCAATATTCACAACTCTGGTGACTGCTTTTTCTGTTCGGGTACAGCTTAACTGAGAGGAACTTTTTCCTTCACGTGCAGAGGTTGCTGCTTTCAGAAGGTTTTCTGCAGATAAAGACACTCTTTCCAGGGACTTCTCATCTGTAGGCATCGACAAATCTTCGTTGCAGGACTCACTTTTGTCATCATCTATGACAACTATATTTTTTGGCATCTCCTTAAACTGATATACAAGCCTCTGTCCCTCAACTTTTGCCAGGATTCCTCTTTGATAGTAGTATCTGCAAGGAAAGTACAATTAAGGAGTAAGCAACACAGTGAGAGATTTTAAAGAAAACCTCATTCTGTGCTAACAAGAAAACCTGAAGTAATCTCAGTAAAATCTACAATGTAAGGAGGTATGGAAAGAAGCTGTTAGAACACACTGGCTAAAGATCTGAAGGATCTACCTGAAAAAAAAACTTAGCTTTCAAATACATCCTTCAGGAATTAAAATTGCAAATTTACTGGTAACATAAAAAGTTACAGGGACTGCAAGACTGAAAGGTGAAACTGCAAAAATTTTTAAATTCCATAACCTTTATATTTCTACGGGCAAAATTAAGAATCAGATTTTAAACAGTAGTAGATAACTTAAGAATCTAAGAGTTTTTTTACCTCAGAGCTCTTCCCATAGTCTCATAGTTCATGTCAGGTTTGTTTTTGTGTTTTCCCCAGAGTTTGGAGACAGCTTTTGAATCCACAAGTTTAAAGATTCCTTTCTCTCTCTGAGTCCATTTAATATATCGAGGACAGGTGTTTTTGTCCTGAAGAAGGTCCAAAAGGAACTCCCATAAGTATGTTGTATTTCCTATAATCAGAAAGCATTTATGTGTTAGAAAACCACTTTGAAAGATAACAGAGTTCTCCACATGACCTGTGTTACAAGCAACGTCAAACAGAGGATGTAACCTGCACGTATTCATTCATTCTCTTGAGTTCAGTGAAGTTTCCATAAATATTTACATTCTGAAAGGACTAATCCAAGTGATCTGCCATACAGCACCCATTCTCTGTTCTTGAAAAGAAGTATGGGAGGATGTTCCAAGTCAGTACCTATCTATTCTGCAGGAGGAGCGCTAGAATTTTCTTCTCATATTTGATTAAACAGGGCATGAAAATTCCAGGGTATTTTATGACACCGCAGAACAGGAGGATATAAATAAGTAATTTGTAAAAGGCATACAACCTGCAGCAACAAACCATCTGAACTGTGGTTAAGTTTGTCCAGGATCTGGGGCTCTCACACTAACTGGTGACAGCCCATGTTCTGACCCTTCCCAAATGTGTGTTGCAGAGTGACCAACATCCTTCTAGGTGCCAAGCCAGTCCAGCTTCTTGAGAGCGAGTATTCACAGGGCAGAAATCCCATGTACCTTTCTGTAATTAGGGGGATATAAAGTGAGGTCAGGCTAAAGAATTTAATGCACTTGTCAGGTGTTCAAGAGCTGCACCACCTTCAATGGAGAAGCCCCAGGAAGGGGTTTGTGACAGCAACTGTCAGGATGCCACAGAATGTAACACAGGCTCTGTCTGCACTCTGACCACACCACGTGCATCTAGGAAGAGCTGAAGAGAACCCAAAGAAAAAAAAGCAGATCACATTTCCAATTTGTAGAGTTGGAAAAGACTCCTCAAGTTTCTGAGAAGGGAGAACGAAGACAGATCCACAAGAATAATAACCTCAGAATATTAATAACAATTCTTTACCTCCAAGGACCAAATTGTATTTTTGCGTGTGTGTGATAAAAGGTCATAATTCCCTGAGATTTACTGGTCTAGCACAGCACTTGTTATGCCATGCAAAGATAATTTTAAAAATTAAGGCAGATTAGAGACCACTGCGGATTTTGAGAAGTCAGCTATCGTTGAAAATCTCAAAGGGTAAAAAAGATCACAGGTTCCAATTTCTGCAAAAGCACCTCACAGAGAAAAACTGTGCTTTACAATGTGCTCCAAACAGCAGCAAGTACTGACTCAAGAGCTACCAAAATCCAACTAGATTTCAGAGCCATTTGAGTGAGACCTATATGAGGAAAGAGTCAACAAGAGAACTGAGGAATCTTTAAATCATCCTTAGTTTTATGGAATTAATCCCTGGGGTTTTATTCCTCAGCTCCTTAGAAAGAGAATTTCTGGGTCGACCAGAATGCTGTACGTCTGCAACAGAGTTTTTGCAAAAATTTAAGTGGACTTCAGGATTAGAAATCAAACAGGAACTTCAAGAGAATAAACAAACTGTAGGACACAACTAAATCAGATTTACAGCTGCCTCAATTTGCACCAGAAAGTACCCAGAATGCACAAAGGAAGGAATGCCAACAAGGGATCCCCTTTCCAAATGTGCACAATCTTCTCTCCTTCTCTGTGACTTAACTCTGATAGTAATGACCTGATTTTCCAAAGACATGTTGCATATGAAATAGCCTACCTTTGCAAGTGATTTTTTAAAATAAGTATCAAAAATTAAATCCAGTTAACAAAATATTTTGCAGGACAGCAAGAAAAAAAAGCTAATTTGTTCCAGTTGTAGTACAAAATATGGAATGAGATACTTCATGAGAACAAGAGTAGGTCATTAAGAAGGGTCATAAAAATTAAATCAATTTAAAAGAAAGCTAAAAAATCTCCCAAAAACCAAAAAGTAGCACCATCTCCCACTTGATAAACAGGAAGCTATAGAGCTAAATTCAGCAGCACAAAAATGAGAACAGAGAGAAATACAGGTCGTTTTTTTTCAAATTATTTGTGCAGGAAACTAGGACCTAGGACAACTGGAAAGTACTGTTCAGGTAACAGAAAGGTGTAATACTAAAATCTGAAATAGAAAGAAAGGTAAGGATACAAGAAGACTACAAAAAAATGAATTAAACAAGATATATTTTTAAATACAGCAGATAAAAAATCTGTCATCTCCACTGAAGGCCAGTGCTACACCTAATCTAAAGCAACTGTGGGCACTGCAGGGAAGTTTACTTAGTGTTTGCACTGGTTTCCATGAGCAAACATCTCCATGAAGTCAGTGCCATTCTTCCTTGCCCCACTGACAAACATGATGACTCAGGAGCCAGATAAGGAATTACATAAACAGCAGAGACCTTGCTTTCAAACAAATGTCAAAGTAATAGTGGAGCTGAGCACTGCACACTCTTTCAGCTAGCATGTTGCTACTCCAAGTCACTAAACTTTGTTACTCCCAGCTATTGGAACATCTCCAAACAACTTTCAGTGCACTGAGAGCAGAAGAGATCCAGATTTTTCACCTGTGGCCAGGGGAAGAGCTGACACACTGCACAGCACCTCAGAGGTAACCTGTGAGCAAATGTCCCAGTGTGTCTTCCTGCTGAATGAATGGCAGGGGCCTGGAGTCCAAGAAAGGAACCTCTATTTATGAGGAGAAACATTAGGAAACTACAACCTTCCTGCACATAATTCTCCACTCAACCAATACAGAAACACATCACCAATTGTTTTTCCTCTTAAACTAAACTGAACCTATTAATCAAGGAACATACCCCCACTGAAGTTTGTCAACTAAGAAACCATATTGTCAACCTTCACCTTTCCAAATGCTCATGTGCTGCCTCTACTTGAAAGCAAGCCTTACAGCAGTAGCTTAATAAATTATGTGTGTAGCACTAAGTTGATACACAACACAAAAGACATCACAAGTCAATAAGCACAAAGTAAAGCAGAAAATAAGAAAGCCTATTAACTGTGGAGGGTACTAGAGACTCCTAGAGCATACATCCTTGTGATTGATCTTGCACAAAAAATATGAAGATGTTGAATAAAACTTTAATAAAGGCAGTACAATCTCACCCATCACATTTTTAAAGATATGTACATTTCCTGTGATAAATACCATGCACATACACTGCTAATTTTTAAAGAGCCAATGAATGGAAAAACATACCTTTGCCTTCTCTAGGTTTCTTCTTTATGCCTAGATCTGGAGACCCATCAGATAAAGCTGATTGCTGGGTCTTGGGTTTACGGCCAGCTGCACATAATACATGGAGAAAAAGAAGCATTAATCAAATGCACAGAAAAATTTTATAGTTTGCCTTTGCTGATAAAAAGCTGTTTGTGTATTTTCTCTCTGCTGTTTCCTTGCTACAGGTATGGATGAACTTGGATTCTTAGATTACTGCTGCACACCCAGTGTAATTATCATTTGGTTGCTTACTTCACAGGCAGATTTCACTCAACTGCAGCAAGTTAATGTGCATTTTTATTAAATGTAAGACTCGCAGATCTTGGATTTGTATCATTTTTATCACTACATTGCATTTGTTTCCCTCTAAATTAGAAGTAAATATTCCACCTCAGTATGTCTGAAAACTGTTGAATCAATATTCCTCAAGCTATGTGAACTGTATTGATGCCTCTAACAAAGCTGCTAGATCAGAGAGAACCTTACCAGGCACCAACTTCTCACCTGACAGCAAAATGTTTAATTTAGAAATCAAACACTGTTCTGAATTCTTTCTCCTCCAAGACATGCCAATTAGACAGGAAAGACAAAAAATTCACAAAGAAGATCTTATGATTTTGTAAACTGATTTATGGAGTCTTTTTAAGTTAGTATTTCTCCTGTTTCTTCATTGCATGAACCCCAACTCCACGGTCTCACCAAATATATCCATATTTCAGATACCAGTGAACACCCACCACAACAAAAGTCCTCTTTGAATACTCTGTCCTTCCTCCACTTTGTGTTAAAAGAGACAACACAGAAAACATCTTCCTTTATGATTTGTCAAAGCCCATTCTCTTGCTCCCTCTTTTTTCTAAGAACTCACATTTCAGACTCCCATCAATCTGTTTGTATGAGCAAAGAGACCAGACCATCCAATCCATCCTCCCTGGTACCATTCACAGCAGTGGACAACTAAAGAAATAAAATGTTGAGATTTCTCCCATGAAAAGCCATATGTACCCTTTTTCTTTTTCATTGGTTCATGGATATCAGGGGAAGTTGGAACAGGAGATACATCCATTTGTTCAGATTCCTCTGTTGACACTTCCACCACAGTTTCTGTGATCACATCAGGTCTCATGGCTGCATGGATAAATTCTGGGGTGGACACACAAGGAGGGACAAAAACTTCCACTACAAGAGAAGAAAAAAAGAATATCTGATGAAGTCTCTACTTGATTATTTTAATGTGTCTTACATAAAATTATTTTAAACAAAGTATATGCAATGGTGGAGCAAATTTCTGCTCCAAAATCCTGTCACCTTGAAAATCAATCCAACTCCTCAAAACAAGCACACTTGTCAGTAGCTTTGGGCAAAAACAGGTACCACACCAATATTCTTCAGAACTAAACTCAACTTTAATTTAAACAAATTAAAGCTTCTTCTTTGAACATTACTCCAATCTCCATTTCCTATTTTGTAGCTTTTGCATTTCAGTTTGACCATTCTTTCATCCAACATACATTAAGTAACTTCAGAAGAGACATCAGTTAAAGTAATGATCAACTTTAAGGTTTGTTTTTCTAGACTGGTAACACTTGGCAACACATTGGGTTTGGGTATTCTTTCTAAAATAGAAAGATGAATAGAAATACTTTTCCCTTAAAAGAACTCTTTATTTCAGCAACTTAAAATATTGCTAAAACTAAAATCCACAGAATCCAGGATGGCTGGCAATAGAAGGGGACCTGGTCCAACTCCTTGCCCAAGCTGGGCCACCTAGAACTGGTTGTATTTTTTAATATCTCCAAGGATGGAGTCTCTGTGCCAGAGCTCTGTCACCTGCCCAGTGAAAAAGCATTCCATGATGTTTAGGGGGAAAAATTAATTTCAAATATGTCATTATTCAGCTACCTCTTCCCAACAACCCCTCTCAGATAAATGATTTAATCCCTAAGTATACTTGCTGCAGGGTGGAGAGATCATGTAAAACTCAAAACAAATCAGTAGTTTTTAAATATGCAGGCAAATGTTTTAAACAGCATACAGCCCTCCACAGAAATAGGTTTCTCACTTTGCTTGTTTTACTGATTAGGAGGAGAAAGGGCTCCCAGAGCAGAGACTGTGGCTGACATACCAGGACTCCTGGCATCTCTCAGGCAGGTAGGAGACTCCATATGAAGCAAGGCCTCTGCAGCTTCAATTGTCTTATCTGTGCAGTGCACATTACTGCCATGAACTGATGCTTCTACTGCAGGAGGACACAAAAAAAAAAATGATGAGAACAGGTTACTTGGAGAAGTCCACATGTATCCCTGTACAACTGTACTTCTCAATCTTTAACATGAAAGCCATAAGATTATCAGAGGTCTTCACACCTTTTATACCTTCCTCTCAACTGAAATATTTAGGGAAGACATAAGGCAAGCAGAACTGACACTGTCACTTCCTAGATTAGATTTGTGGTTCACAAGCAAGCTCCTCATTTCCATGAAGAGTTCAAGAGTTTACAGAAAGAGACTGAGATTCGTCTTCTGCCTTCAAATTAACCAGAAAAGAAAAAACAGATTGTGATGAGGATGATTACAGATTAATGCAGCAGAACAGAGAAGTAGTACCATCTCCAACTATTATACCATTAAAATCTAAAGGTTACCTCTTCAAATTTTCATTCTATTGGGTAAATATATGTCTATGTATAGACATATATATGTAAATACAATACTAGTTTCCAAAACATAGATCCTGTTTTGATTTCTGACATTAAAAATAATTGTGAGTTCATTTTAACAGCTTGGTTGTTAAAAAAAACCACAAAGCACAACAAACAGTATAAAAGGGTGTGCTTTTTGCAAAAACTAAGGGAATAAGGTAGAAATTGTTCTTTTTTCAAATTCTGAAAGTTTAGGAAAACTAATTAATGAAAAATAATGCAACTTCAGGAGAGCACAGTTAAGTTTGCTACACTGCAGATCACAGCACCTTGAACACAGCAGCAACACTAAAAAACCCCAAGGTACCATGTAACACTAATTTCTGCTGACAGCTAACTCCATATTCCTCACCCTTGTAAAGGTTTTGAAAAGCAGGGACTGCAGAAACACCTGTTGCCCATTATCCACACTCTGGCCAAGGTAGCTGTCTCTCTTCAGTTGCTCTTTCCATTTATGGCCATCTGCTCTAAGCTGAAGCACTCCAGCAAGGCAGCCAGGAACCAGGAGATCTATCTTTAGCCTAAGCACAGTCACCTACCTCTAGTACCACAGAACTAAAGAGGATTTGGGAATAATTCTCTACAAAAACTTCAAGGCACCTCTGCTGTTACTGAAAATGTCTAAGAAGTAACTGGAGGTTTGTTCAGTGAAAAGCAGGGAAACATAATGCCAGTTAAGGAACCACAGAATACACCCAGATTCCCTGCAGGCTCACAGGGGGGGAAAAGCCTTCCAAGCATACTGCAGTTTCTTCAAATGCAGGGATTAGAAAGTTGCAGGAACCTACCAGCCAGCAGATTAAACACATCAAGCAGGAGCTGAAAGTGGCTGAAATGTGGAAGATGCACAAATGCAAACTTACAGGTGACTGAAAGCTCTTGCTGAACCAGCCTACTGGCTGACTGACAGGATTCCCAGCACAGCCTGTTAGCCACGGCCTGGGGCACTATTTAGAGGGGTTTATCTTTTGGAACAGTAGATGCCTGTTAAAGCTGACATTCCAGCACTGCTTCACCCCAGGCTGCAAACAATGAAAGCCTACCTAAGAGCACAGAGGAATCAGGAAAGGCTCTTTGCTGTGCACTCTGTTCCTTGGATAACCAGTGGCAACAAGCATGAATTTTGCACCAGGAGCCCTTTGCCCAGCTGCAAACCCTGGATGCTCCCCATGCTTGGCCAAGGGTTTCCTTCCCAAGCAGCTGTTTGGGCATATCCAAAGTCAGAGGCTGACCACCTGCATTGTACCAGAGTGGCCCTGCAGGAAACCCTCTGCCCAAATATTTCTCTTTCTAAATAAAAGTTTCAGTTGCACAGAGTTCGATGACTATGTTTCCCTCATCTACCTGATAAAAATTTTCACTGATTATCAGAATACAGGAACAATATTCAGATAGTCATTAAAAAAAATGCATAAAATTTACAACACTACTGAAATTAGAAAGTCCAAATCAGTATTTAATATGCTATTATTCTAATGCATGCAATAAGATTCAAAGCATGTCAGCAAAGCTTCTCCAACCAGATAGCTGCTTCTGTGCCATTAGGTTCAGTACATAAAGGACTTTTGTAAAGAAATTCAAACTTAGTTGACAAATTTCAATTTTAAGAGGGTACTGAATTCACTACTTCCTAAATGCTTAGAAGTATACAAAATTTCTCAACAGAGAACAGTTTAGATGCTGCATCACAGCTAAGAGGTACCTAGCAGAGGGCAGGAACAAGGCAAGAAAGACAGCAGAAAGCCATCTATGCACTTTTCCAGGACTAGGATATTGTGCTGAAGGACCAGAGTGGAGGGAAAGGAAATACAACCATTAAGGACTAAGACTGCAAAGCCATAACAGCAGAGCAAAGGAGCCACTCGACCTCTCCCCTAAGCAACCCTTCCATTTCCAATAAAAACACCACTAGCTACTCCACAAAAGCCTCTGATGTTTGAAAACACACACTTCACAAATGCTTTTCCAATGGGAACTTACTTGGGACTCCACTAAAACTGTCACCTAAAAAATATCAAGCAAAAAATAGTAACACTTCTGGCTTTGGCTGGAACAACACATGCTGTCTGTCTATCATGACAGCTAACAAACTAACCTAACATTGCCAAAAGGACAGCTATTAAAACACTTACTAAATTCAGTTCTATTACCAAGTTTCAAATCTTCCCAAGCAATTCTCCTTTACCCAGTACTTGGTTTTAGCCTTAGAGGCATTTGTCCACCCAGTGAACATCAGGAGTTTGCATTTGCCCACGAGCAATGTTTACTGCACCAATATAGTGGGAAGAAAAAAGGAGAAATTTGTCTTAATACAAATTTATGTAAAATATCTTTCTGATGTGCTAGAAAATGTCTAACAGAAGACAGCATGTCAGAGTGCTCAGGCAGAAGACATGATACCAAAAAGCAGCTAAAAAAGATACCATAAAAGATGAAGTGGAAGAACAGGCTCTCTAAGAGGGGATGGGACAAGAAAAAAAACAGGTGGCTCTTCTTGCAGATGACTAGATCAAGTGTCATCAACTAAATTACACTTCTCACAAAAAAATAGATGGGGGGAAAGCAAAACAAAGGAGTAGGATTTCACACTTTAAAAAATGCAACTTCCCAAGACCTTGATACACGAGTATCACAACGGGCAGAAACATTTCTAATCAAAGATTGAAGTGCATCACCCATTTCTCTAAAAATGCCCAATTCTATTTCTATTATATTTATGTTATCAACAATATGCAAAGCTAAACCAGACTGCACTGTTTCAGTAAACAATATAAGGTGTAGGTCTTTAATATTATACAGTCATTTCAGAAAGAACTGACACTTGCCCAATGAAGCAAAGTAGTTGATGTGGATGGAAGTAAATTTTCCACACTTTGGTAACTGAGTAACATGAGAAGTGCCATTTACTGATCTAGAACACATCAGCACTTATCCTCCATTCTTTTAAATCAAATCTCATCTTACTGCTTTTATGAAAGAATCTGAGAATCTTGGCACTTGATTTTAAAATGAATTTTCTTGAATTTTTTTTATCTATTTACAGAAAAAAAAAAATCAGAAAACAAATTCAAACCTAAAGTGTAAACAGAAAACTAGGCCAGTTAATGTCTGTCTATCTTCACTGTTGGCCCAATGTCTTCTAGCTCCACTTTCTACCCAAATAGTGTGTACAGTAGATTATTCAAGATTCTGAACAGCTGTTACAAAAACACCAACCTTGGTAATTATGCCTGACAGGGCTGCACTTCAGCTTGAGAGAAAAAATCAGTGGCAACATATCCATTTAGTCACAAAGTAAGGTTAGCCCCCCCTCTTTTTAACATAAGACTAACAAAGTTAATGAAAGCAATTCATGAGACTGAAAAAACAGATTGAAATGTTCAAAATGGTACTTTTTGCACTGCACCACAGCCCCCCCTTCCCACCTTTAACCCAAAGTGCTGTCGATGTCTGCATTTACAAGGCCAACACTTAACTGTAGCACCTGCAATAGCTTACCCTTTAATACTATCAGGCAGCCAGAGCAACATTTTAATGAAGAATTCACAATTCCAAGCATGGAATTCAGTGAAGAGTGACTCCACATACACTAATAAAACTCATTAAAGTTTACTTGCCTTCACATGCTTGTTTCATTTTAGCATTTAAAAACAGCAGTGCAAGTTAGTAACGGTGCTTAAATGACATCTTAATTAAAAGCAGTTGAATTGCCTCCATAGGTAGTACCCAGAAATCTTTTTGTATCTAAAATTTGACTGGGTAAGAAAGCATTCTCCAGTTTACTGCTTGTTTTACGGCAGATATTTATTCAGAAACCAAAAAACAATTCCTTGGGTTTTTCAGTATTTCCCTAAGCCTGCCTCTGTTCAAGATTCTCAGCTGCACACAATTTAAGGATGATGCCTAACCCACTGCATAAAGGCAAACCGACAGCAAAGATGAGAGCAACCATCTCCAAACACTTGTTCCACTGTGAGCCATATGTTATCTGGCCAATATTGACAGAAATATTAACTACAAAGCCAAAATCTTTGTAAAGTCATTCAGGAGTTCTTCTACAACTGGCAATTAAGATAACACTAAGCAGTAACAATTCTGGTCCATCTTACTTCCTGCAGTTACTAAACACTGAAGTTTTGTCAACACTGAAACCACTAGCCATGGGAAAAGGCAACATATAATTATTATAATCCCTTAGGATAAAGAATTCCTCACTTAAATCCACGTGATATCATCTACATACAAAACTAAATAAACAGATATGGTATCTTCATAGTATGATGACAGGAATACTAGATATGTGTAGGCATCACTCACTGCAATGCAAATATGGGAAAAAAGTAATGAAGTTGGTTGGGCTAATGAGATCCGTATGCCAAAGGACATCAGAAAAAGCAATGCAAAGGTCATTCATTATTTATCTAAGGGCTTGCTCTCAAGCAATCTAGTCACAGTGACTTAAGAAGGTGTTGACACAATGACCAACTACTTAAACGTTCTCTATTCACAGACAATCAAAAGTAACAACTCACTGAAACCTGCAGCAGTGAGACCTGCAGCAATGAGAGTTGTTTTACTCGCAAACTGAGGCTCCGCTGTCGGCCCAGCTGTGAGAATGCTTAGGGCCTGCTCCCCTTCTGCTATGCAGCAGGACAGATCTTCACTGCTTTGTGGTGGGCTATTCCTGCATGTCTGGGGTGTGGGTCACCCCCCTCGAAAAAAGCCTGGGTATTTTTCCATATTAAATAAAATAAACAACGACGATTATGTGACTTGGCCCTTTCTGAAAGCGTATCTCAATACACTGGTAAACGACAGAGCGTTTACCTTTAGGCTTGCAAAAACCCACTGCCATGTCAATGGAAAGGCAGTATTAAGCTTGACTCTCTCTGAAAATTCATGTGCAGCTACTGCACAATTCATTACCGATAATGCCCTACACTGTATTCTTTATGGTTCCAAGAACTACTTTTAGGAGTTCTCTGCTGTAAAGGCAAAAGTAAAATCAGATCTGGTACAACTTCGGTGGAGAACTGAGCGCTTGACACTGCATTTGAGGTTTGGGTCAGTTGTAACCTTGCTCGTTCTCCGGTGCTTTACCACACTTTAAGACGAGTCCTGGGATCACCAGAGTATCCTGTCGTCAGACAGACTTAACAAAACGGAAAGAGGCCAAACGACGCAGGACTCCGAACGCAACCCCGAAAAAGCGCTCCAGCTCGGGTAAACCGCCCACGTTCCGGCAGCGGCTGGGCCCGGGGATCGCAAGGTCCGACAGCGCGGAGGAAGCGCGGCACCCGCACGGGCCGGCGGCAGGGAGTGGAATTCCCGACGCCTCGCGCCTCCCGGCCCCGTCGCGGCGGCGGGGCCGCCCGGAGGCTCGGCCCGGTTCCCCCGCCCGTCGGGGGCGCCCGCAGGCAGGTGCGGCCACGTGCGGC
>VZUI01013634.1:0-69663 GCA_013401135.1 Cettia cetti | reverse complement strand
TATTGTTTGTTTGCATTGTTAGAAATACTAGTAAAGAACTGTTATCCCTATCCCGTAACTCTGCCTGAAAGCCCCTTTAATTTCTTAAATTATAATAATTTGGAGGGAGGGGATTTGGATTCCACATTTCCTAAGGAGGTCCTGCCCCTCCTTAGCAGATACCTGTCTTTCAAACCAAGACATGTGTTAAGACTGATTGCACTGTGTTCATTTAGACAAATAAGCTATATTTTCCAACTATCAATTGTTTAAGGAAATATCTTACACCATCCTGTTCTGTAAAAACAGGTAAAATACATGTAACGTATAACATCTTCAGTGTTAGAGATACTTGCCAGCATTTTATGTTGGTGAAATTTGGTATGTTTAGTGAATACTTTAGTGGAAAATATTTTTGCCATTATTTACATAACTTAGAAATGCCTTCCTCAATTAACTATCAGCAGCCATCAGCATGTGACACCACAGTCATTCATCATCTTGCCTGTGGCTGAACCTTCCTGTCTGTAGTGGCACAATCCATTTGCCAGGCTGAACAATTGGGAATATGATCAGATCCCTGATGCATCTGGAAACCGGTTCTCCAAAAAACCAAGAAAACCCTTTTTTGTCAGTTGAGTATCACAAAACTGATAAATCCATCACAGAGTTATGTGAGGTATAGATGAGGAGGAGAAAAAATATCTTTGCTTTTGACTACCAGTTGAAGCTCTCTGTTAGATCAGATAAGCAATGTTGTGGATATGTTTCTCTGCTCAGACATTCAACTCCCTTTGGAGTAATGTATCTCTCCATTGGACAACACTGGTGAAATCAGCTTCTGTAGACCAATGTAATCTTGTAAACACCTGAAACTTAAATGCAGTAAAATTTGGAAATATTCATCATTATTGACTCAGAAGACCTGCATCTCAACATAGATCGTTACATTTAGTTACATCTGAGAATGCAAGACCCTAAACAAGAATCTGTCATTACTGCCTTGGAGAACCTATCTTTCTTAATCACACCCAAATGAATAGACACCTTCTGAGGAAGGACAATCAAAAATGATGCTCCAGGCCTAGTAGCCTGGAGCATTCTTGGGTTTTCTTTTTTTTTTTTTTCCACTACCCATCAGGGGCTGTCGCTGATCTCACATGGAGAGAAGAAAAAACTGCATTGAGAAGTTTACTGGGTCCAGATACTGCAACAGAAGACACCCAGATGTATCTGCATGTGGATAAAAGACTGATAATGGCTGAAAAACTATGAAATGAGTAGCCAGAAGAGAGGAGAAAATGGTCAGAAAAACAGAAATCATAAGAAATAGCAAAAGACAAGAGACAGAAAAAGTGGGAAGGAGGAAAATTAAATGAAATTAAATAAAGCCAAATAAGCTCTATATGTTAATAAACACATAAATATGCAAATAATTAATGATGCAAAATAGATAAGGATGTACATATATGTATTACCCATATGAAATAAAGAGAGAATGAAGACAGAAAAATACTATAGATCACTGATGTCTTCTAATCATACTCTTTTCATATGAAGATCAGTCTTAGAAGCCAATTTATCTAATCAAAATAATCCACTGTTTCTCACACAATTGTTCTGCTCAATCTTAAAAATCTCCCAAATCCACCGCTTTTTTAGGAATTTTCCTGAATTGGAGATTACTTTTTACCTTTATGAAAATTCATATTTATTGGCTTCTGCTTTACTCTCATCTACCTATTCACATTAAAACCTAAAAGTGTGCAGGTTGTTTGTTCCAAGCCATCTTCATAAACTGGTAATGGTTTGATGTATGTTTTCACTTCTCTGACAAGTGGTTATGCTTGACATCATCAGGGAAAGACAGAATAGTTGCAGTCTGAAACTTCTTGAGATGCTTGCTCCAGGCACATAATGTGTTCTGTTGCTTATGTACCACTGGTGGTATTTAAATATGTTGCATAGAATAATTCAAGTCATTTACATGCTGCATTCAGTAATTCAAGACATCTGTTAAGGAGCAGAAAGGTTAACTTTATGGAGACTTAGTCAAAAAGTCCTCAGAACTTATTGCTTGAAGTGATTAGGAAAAACTGTTAGATTGTTGCAATTGAACACTTTTCCCTACTGGACTAAAAAAAAGAAAAAAAAAAAATTAGGCCTAATGTATGAATTCGAGTACAGTAAAGTGGCATTAGCAACTTATATGTTTGAACAGAGCCAGCCATGTGGAACAAGCAAGCTTGTGCTGGTCACATGATTTTCACCACTGCACTTAGAAACCCTTCATGCTCACCTGGTCTTTACAATGCCCATGAGAGCTCCAAGGGCCAGATGGGCAAATTGGAACCCTCTTGTTCATTGTCCCCCATAGGGAAGCCAGTTCTCCCAGTTTGAGAATATGTCATGTGCTGAACAAAGTTCAATGAAAAACTTAACTAAAACATCATCTTTCATACACTTCAGGTGGGTTTAAAATTAAATTATTGCTATAAAACATAGTTTGAGTGATTCACTAAGATGCACTCAGATCCATGAAGGAATTGCAAGGACTGCATTTCTAAAGAGAACATGGTGTAGGATTGCTTGGACATAGCTTCAGTTTCATCTGGACAATGGCTTCAACTTCCAAAATATCTTCCTAAAGCTAGGACTTTACTTAGCTTCACTCCCAGCTCAGTAAAATATTTCATCTGTGTGCAATAAGTGGATTGTGAAAAGCTAAAGACATGCGGCGTTTTAGAGTGCAGCAAATTAATACCTCTATTTGGATTATAGTATTCTATGGCTTGTGGAATTACTTTTGAGCATTCCAGAAATTTTATTACAGATGTCTTATCTCTATTCTGAATTTTGGACATTTTTGAAATAGTTTTCTGTTTGGGGGCTTTATAGAAAAAGCTGTGTAATCTTAGCAAATTAGTTCAAAAAATGTCCACATTAATGTTTTCATTTCATGTGGATTCACATCCCCCAAGTTTAACTTTGAGTACTGAGTTCAAACAAACCAAAAAAACTCAAAGGAGAGCTCCACCCATATAATTGAATTTTGTCTGGGGAATGCTTTTCCTTTTTGAGTCATAACCAGCATAATGAGTAGCAACTGGTTTCCATCCAAACTATGAGTGACCTGATTTTGCTAAAAATTAGATCTTTATTTGGGAAAGCCATAAATCTTGGTGACAATCTTGCTCTCACAGGTTTAAATTTCAATCTTTGTCTGCGAGATTCATGTAAATATTTACTTTTTTTAGATGCAACCTGCTTCGCATATCTTTGTGAATTTATTTATTTATTTGTTTATTTATTTATTTACTTTTGCAGCCACAATGATTTATTCACTTTTTCTCCTATGATATTTTTCATGTTTGGTATGACTTCATCATCAGATTGAATACTGAGTATGGCTTCTTTCACAGTCTACCACCAAAGGAAATATTTACGAGTGCAACTGGGGAAAGAGAGACTCTATGACTGCTGTAAATTTATTGCTGCTTACAAACATGTCATGATTCTTAGTGGTGCCACGAATAATTTAGAGCAAATGTAAAAACCTTTGCATAGACAGCATTCTGACATTCCAGTTAAATCTGCAGAAAGACCAGTTACTTGGATAGAAACATATGACCTCATTCTAAGATCTGAGTATTAGTATCAACTTCCCAAAATTCTCTGGGGAAGAGTTAAAAGTCAGACATTCTTCTACAAGGGTCTCATCCATACCCTAGCTCGTTGTTTATTTTGGTTTCAAAACCTTTTCAATAAATTTATCCCATATGTATACATTAACTTTAAGGGATGTCATTACATTACCATGGGACATAAATTTTGGGGGGTTTTGGTTTTTTTTTTTTTTCCTTAATTTTTATTTAGCTACAAGAAATCTAATTTTTGAGAATTAATTTTTTGTGCTGTTTGATTTTTGTTCTATTCCTCTCTAATATCCTTTTCTGCCTGTGCATATGTTTCATTCATGTAGTAAATGATTCCTCAATTGTTTGGCAAGTTATTATTTGTAGAAAGGGCAGATTTTAGTATGTAGTAGCTTAGTGAAGACAGACTTCTGTTACATCTTAGGCTGATAGGAAAATTTAAAATTGTGCAAACAGATTTCTGAATTGATATGATTTTACTTAATGAAAATAATGAATATATATATTGTGAAGTGAAAATATCACTATATATAGTAATAGCGAAATTAAGAATGAAGCCTTGATTTCCTTCCAAAAGGTCATGCTGTATGAGCAGCCTTCAAATTCTTCAAACAAACAATCTCTGGGCAGACTTAGAGCAGAGTAGGCCAGCTCTCTTGCCAGAGTAGGCCTCCTTGACTCCAGTGGAGGCTTCTGAAGACCACGATGTTACCTTTTTTTCCTTATGATTGGATGTGCCACATATGGAAACACAGGACTTTGGGCTACTGACCATACATGTGCTTATATTTATGTGACAGCAAGGCATCTTTGCATTTGTACAGCTTCTGGAAAAAAGAGTAGCTAGAGGTGGCATGTTGCTACTTGAACAGTATTTTGAGTTTTTACCTGACCACTATCTTTCTCAACTGAACTTTAATCTCTGAAAAGCAAGTGGCACTGTGAAAGATTAACTATTCTGGGAATAGCAGCCTGGTTTTGGACACCATCTTTCTTTAGCCTGTTGGTCTGTTGGATTCTTTGGGACCTCTGGAACTGCTAAATGCCATGTGAGAGTTACACTTGCAATTTGGTTGTGTGCTGGAATGGAGACCGTAGTTTCCCAGGAAAAATGGCATTAGAGAGCAGCTTGCCAGAGCCAGAGCATTAAATGTGCTGTTGCTCCTGGTTGGTATCTGGTGAGCCTTTGGGAAGGAGGGGAGATAGATGGAAGCACTATAGCAGAAATGAATTGTCATACTCAGGGACAGGTTGTGTACTGCTTTTGTTAATCTGTGCAGTGTACAGAAGAGTATCTGTCCTGGTTTTAATTTACTTGGTGATGATAAAAGCCTCAAACTTCAGTGGTAGAAAAACACATGGATATTTTCTTATGGCTCTTGGAAATTCTGTATAAACTTTTCTGAAATGAATGTCTCATCTTCATTCATATTTCTATCTGTACTAAACAGCTTAAACTAGTACAGCTATGACTCCTGATATTGTAAAAATGTCTTAATTTGCAGTGCAGTGAAGCCCTAAGCTCTTGAAGGGGCAAAAAATGACATAATTACATTTTCATGAAGAGCCATTTTAATAACAGGAAGGATTGCATGAGCATTTAGCTTTTTTTTTCCTTTTGTTTATCTCTTTCTTATTTTATTTTAATCTTCCAGAATATATACAAATCTCAAAGAATTATTTCTTGCTTTCTGGAAATATTTTCCCCACTTCCCCTACTCCCTTCCCATTTTTTGCTACATAATTCTAGTCACTAGACCTAAATGCCAAGAGGAAATATTGTTATTCGATTCATATAGTGAATTAACAGATTTCTCACTTCCACTGTGCACAGCTGTTCAATGTAGATTATGTGTAAAAAAAGCTATTGGAAATATTGCATGAGGGATTAAAGTACCCTTTTGGTTTCTGCCCTCAATAGATTCCTGTAAGATTTGAGTAAGACTTAAAGCATTTTTGGATCAGAAGTTCTGGGGGAACAAATAATTTAATGTATTGTTTCACCATTAATAAGGACCTGGATTAAACTAATAGAAGTCAAAATAAATTCATTTGCATAAATCTTAATACTAAAAACTTGTCTATTCCTCAGCAGGAAACAAGTGTTGATGTCACAATTCAGTATTGTGATACACTCTGCCAGTCTTCTTTGCTGATTTTTTATAAATCATTTGCTGCTCCTTAAATATATAGAGAAAGAAATTTATGTTGTAAACTAGTACAATACATTTTTGTTCTTTTCCTGTCCTATTCTGTAGCAGTTTTGGAAAGTTAGCTATAAATAGGTTATTATTTAGAATGAATCATTGTTCATTTAAGATTTTTAATGATTAAATGTGCCAACACAATTATGTCTAATTTATTAAACATGAAATGTATTCAAAAAAGGACATACATGTTTCATGAGAGTCTCTAAGAGTGAAGTATTATAGACTAATAATTGTCAATGTCAAAAAGTATTGCACTGAGTTGTACTTTCTGTCAAAAAATACAGTGAGGTCATTCTGATGTCATAAATACAATTGATTTGATATCTGTGGATATTTGGCCAAATTGCAAACCTTTTTAAATCTCAAGTGTCTAATTAGAGCCACATTCACAGAGATTATAGTGTTTAGAAACTATCTGAAGTTTTCATTTGAACTGGGCATGTTAAAATCCAGGACTGGAAGGTGTGAGCAGAATTTTCCTTAGAGTTGCCCCTTTCAACTGTCAGGAGCTATTGTCATACTGAAAAATAGATATGAACTTGTCCTTTGTTTCCTGTGCTGCTACCTAGAAAGGGAGGACTCACCAATGTGTAGAATCAACAGTTGTGAAAACCTAAAGGAAGCATAGAAATGACAAGAAGATTAGGGTGAAGGACTAGGTGAAAGCTAGATGAAGATAAATATTTTGCTTAAGTATATATTGGACTCTTAACAATAGTACCCTTGTCCCTGAGATGTGGAAATAATAATGCCAGTAAATCTCATAGAGGTGCTGTCAAGGGTTTTCATTATCATCTCCAGTATATTCAGGTATTACACACAGCACAAAAAAACCCCCAAAAACCATAAAGAAATAGATAATAATGTATTACATGGTGAATGATGTACAGGAAATACAGGACTCCATCCTGAGTGATAGAAACCACAAAGTATCAATTACAGTATTTGAAGTATTTTTCCATCATAACTATTAAATCCTGGACTGGAAAGTGAGAGGAGAATTTTTCTTAGAGCTAGGTACCCTATGGAAAAATAATTGTAATCATGGTATTTAAAAGAAAATACGTTAAAAACTGTCAGATACTGATGTCATAAACTGTCATCAATTCTTAGCAAAAAAAAAAAAAAAAGCAACAGGAGCAGTCACAAATCAGTAAGATATTTATATGTTCTGAGGTTTCCAGTCATCACTGCCTAATGTCTTTTTAACTTACCTTTTGCATACTGTCTTGAGCATAAGGAACAAGCAAAGGAAAGGCTTTTGCATCCTGGCAGGAATTCGGTGTGTAAGTTACTGTGCTTCATACTATTGTATAAGATTTTCCACCCTTCATCTGAAGACAGGCTTTTTTTTAACACAACCCTTAATCCACAAATGTGTTTAGATCCCAGTAGAATATATGGAAGATCTTTAAAGGTAAATTATGCTTTATCATTTCAATATGTTAATTAGAAAATATTGTTATTTTAATTGCAGAAGTGTGCATTGTTGACAAAAGAAAGAGAGCCTAATGGACATCCTCTGTTGACTGATCTCTCTTTAATTTGTAGCATATTTTCTTTACACTAGTTTGTGTGCTTAGATGTGTCCTCATTCGACTTTTGGCTCAAGCAAATAACTCCAGAAATGAAGGATATGCCTACTGAGATCACTTCCTGCTGAAGTCTGGTTTCTTGGCTGGGAAACTGGCTTCTCTTGTTCCTGCTGGAAAGTATTTACAATGGGGATGTTGTAGTATAGTGGCAAAGTTATTCCAGGACATGTTCACGAGTATAAATAGACATATGAATAGTTATGCTAAAGAATCATAGAAGGCAATGAAACTAAAACCTGCTCCTAATAATTTTCAGTCTAGGTTTTGAATTGCCATGTTAGGAGTCCTATGACCAACTCATCACTAGAGGATGTTGGTATCCCAGACAGGGAATGACCATCCTCTATTTCCACTCATGAAATGGCTTTTATGAATATTCAATTATCTAAATACCTTGAAAAGTTATAGTGATGCACTAAAAATTATTCTTTTGAAAGGGATATGTATGTCAAAATTCCTTTGAGTGCTCTTAATACAGGCAGGGTCCCTATGTGGTGTTCTTGCTCTTATGCTGCTGGTCCCAGAAATGCTGCATGCAATAGTGCTGGGACTCATGAAAAGCAGTGTCTGCAAGGCATGCCTGTTCTGTGAAGGGCCTGGAGGCACAGCACAGAGGGGAGGAGCTGGAAAGAGCTGGAAAGAGAACTGATGTTTTGTTGCATCATTAGACTGTTTATTCCTCACCTGAGGACTGGTAGAACCATTCTGCACCACCTTTCCTAAAGTGATAGCTTTAGCGGATACAAAAAGTTGTTTTCAGGAGTTGAATCTGTGATTGCTTCTGTGTGCTATCTTCAGGTATTTCTATTGCTCAGGAAGAAATTTTTTTAAGTGCCCTGTTTGCATATCAAAATACAGAAATCTTAAGTAATGTGTAACCCATTTTAGCTTTTAATATGAAGACCTGTGTGGTTAAACCTAACGGCATCTGTTTTCTGTAGTTGATATTCTGGCATATTTACTTATTACTCATTAGAACAATGGTAGTGTGACCCTTTCTTTTAATCCCTTTTGTACGTAACCATAAGATTTAGACATAGTCTTATTACCAAAGTTAATTCCTGTGTTCTGCTGCTTGTACTGATATCACTTATGTATACCTACTTTCTTCTTTTAAAACTTCATTAATTGTAGAAAAAATTAACAATCCAATAATAACAAATAATAGCCTTTTTTATTAAAGATACTTTTTTCTTACTTTTTCTTTCAGTTGCTACTCTACCTTTCTGAAAAAACAGCACAACCAATAGATCTACAAGAAAATCATGCAGATAATATTGATTTGTCAGAAACATTCCATTAAGTAAATGATTAAAAATTAAGGAATTCCATTGTCTTTACAAATTAATGAGTTTGTAATGCACTGTTATCCAATGCGTACAAGAATGTGCAAATAAATATGTAGTTCCTGCTCATATTACTGTTGTCATCATTGCTATGTTTTTCCCAGAAACATATTCGATGTCCCTCTGGCTTCTTCCTTTTTCTTAGTTAACCAGAGTCTTGGGCAGTCTGCCAAGCAGATGAGATCTCTAACTCAGAACTAGTTTATGCTCATTGTCCCCCTCATGCCTTTAGTGTATTACCTTTCTCTCATACAGAGGTAGAGTTTTAGTGCTTTGTTGTGAACCTTGAGTCAAAATGAGGGTGCTCCAGCCTGTGTACTCCTGTATGTAACGCCTCACCAGCCAAGTTTTTTTCCAAGTTTATATTGGTGAGGAAAGAGACGTATCTCCCCAGTCTCTCATGTAGTGTATTGAGCTTGATATTTGAACTGTTACTTCAGTGCAGCAGAAAAGTCTATATATGAGGGGAGAGCAGTATCAGTAATATAGACACAGTGCAGTTCTGTAGAGAGAACTTGCCCTTTATGTAGGTATTCAACATTAGGAAACATTTGTTCACAAGAGCAAAAACACCCAGTGGAAAGGCATCCTTTCAACTGGCATATTGTCAACTATTTCTGATGAATTAAACTGACCTTTAGAAATGCACGCCTGGGCTGGCACTAAAGCCGGAGTTTCTATTTTTTTCAGTGTGTATGTACATAGGAAGGAAAGAGTGAGCAGGGTTCCAAGCCATTGTTAGTGCCAGGCGTGTACCTGGGGCAGGCGCGCACCACGGGAGTGACGGCAGCTCCCCCGCACGCGGAGCAGCACTGCCAGGGGCTTTCAGGCAAGGAACCCCCGATCCTTCCTAAGGCAACCCTGGCATTTTAATGATCTGAAAGGTTGTGGTGAATTGTAACAATACCTGTAGACAGCCCACTAAGGGAAAGAAGTGGGGGGAACTCTTTGGGTGTTTGGTGGGTTGGTTTCTTTCCAAGAAAAACATTCTGAGTTGGATATTTTTATTTTAAAGGCTAGTGCAGAAGGAAAAATTCTAATAAGAATTCAGAATTTTGTTGCATAAATGAAAATTTTATACATACGTAGATTTCTGTCTTGTGTCCAGTTATCTTACAAGCATTTGCTGTATTAAAAAAAATCAATTAAAGGCAAAAGGTCATACATTTAGTGCTTAGACTGAAGACCATACCTTCAGAGAAACTCAGATTGTGTTCATAAACTGGAAGGATTAATTTTTTCTGAGATAAGTTCAGGGTATAAACATGCGGGTGTGTTGAAAACTGACACTTGGAAAATCTTTGAAAAACTTGAAAAATAATGTTTTGGAGCTGTTAAAAGCTGAAACACAAGTTCTTTTGAAGGTGGAGCTTGTCAGAGGAGAGAATTCCAACAGTGTTTCCAAAGCTTGCTTTATAGCATAAACAATAGAAAATATCAGTTCCAAAGCCCTGATTCATCTTAATTTTAGCCACCTGAATGAAATGTTTAAATTAGAACTAATATTGTAGTCTGCTCTCTCTACAGAAAGTACTGAAAGTGAGAAACACTTCAGAGTTAGTAACCTCCAAAAGGAAAACCTTACTCTCTGTAAGTGCTTTATTTAGTCAAATCTGCATACAAGTTCTTTCCATTCTCTCCACTATCTTCTTTCTTTTCATTCCACAGATGGACTTTTGACATTTTTGTGCCACCAAATATGTGATGGAAAAAAAATGATCTTGTGTCTAAAGTGTTGTAGGTCCATAGACAAGAGGACTGGGTGTAGGATCTTGTCACAGGAATGGACTATTGCCAGGAAGTAGCAATGAAGAAAGAGCATGAAACCTTTATATATTTATTTGCCTGGTATCTCCTAAATACATATGCATGATGAAGACCCAGTGCTAGAACAAGTACTCAGATATGACACCCACATTTTCAGCTAAACTTCAATTAAACACTAAGAACAAACCTTTAAAATTCATTTGGTCTTTTGAACTACACTGAAGTATAGCTAATATTTTTACTTTTTTTCTTTTACTTTTTCTTTTTTTTTTATGTGCCAGAGAAAAATAATTGCCTTTGCTGGAACTAACAATAGCTGGGAGGTATAGAAAAGTTTTGTTAGTTAAGAGATGTTTGAAGGTTGCTTATACCTTCAAAGTTACCTGTTGTCTCCAATATGTGGAAGACTGGGAAGAAAGTAACTCAACTGATGCAAAAAAAAAAATCTTCAATCAATTTGGTTAGATTGAACAGTTAATAGCAGGAGATAAAAAAAGATTTGTATAAGAAACAGCGTAAGTATTGCATGTTTGGAATGGAGCAACAGATTGTTTCAGGATAAGTATAGGTATAAATGTTTTGCAATTGTTACTAAGCCATGTAACAAGCACAAAGCAAAAGAATGTCCATGCTTTTATTTGGAAACTGAAGGCCATTGTGAAATTTCCAGCTAGTTCATTCAAAGAGTCAGGCAAAAAGTGCTGCTCTAATGGCTGACTGTTCCTTGTTTGGTGTTCAGTTGAGATGGAAAGATTTCAGAAAATCAGTATTGCCTGGGGTTTTTTATCTTTCTGAAGCAAAAATTAAAAAATTCTTGATTTTGTGATCTGAGGACAGAAGCTGTAATAACTAAGGTATACCAGATTCTGCAGAAACATTAAGTCTGCGGAAGCAGACAATTCTTCATCTGAAGGAAAATGCTGTAGTATGATACTGAAACACAGTATTTACTTACAAATTGACTGTCTTATATTCTGTAATTAAAGCAAGTTCTTGTAAAATTTAGAAAAATACCTGTATAATATACTGTTAGAAAATGTAGACTAATGCTCAGAAAATCTTATTTTTTATTTTTTTTGATGTTTGTATTTTTTTGAACTAACATATTCTATATTTTTTT
Source organism: Cettia cetti (assembly GCA_013401135.1). Taxonomy (NCBI): domain Eukaryota; kingdom Metazoa; phylum Chordata; class Aves; order Passeriformes; family Sylviidae; genus Cettia; species Cettia cetti. The sequence goes on along the minus strand of VZUI01013634.1, from coordinate 57,990 downwards.
GAACAAACCTGCAGCAATGAGTTGAATCCTGAAACGTTCAGGCAGAAATTAAATTTCCTCATATGTGTATCTTTATAAGGACACTCTCTATGACAAAAGGGAATACCAAAGAAAAGAGATGATCTATGTTTATTCTTAAGGAAACCTGTACTCTGCCTACATATGTTGATGAAACTACTATTGCCTCCTACCTGGTATGTTAGTTTTGAAGTCTGTCCTTTCAATTGCCAGGTGACTGTTTTGTTTTCTTTACTGGAAATAGCAAAATATTTTAGATGATGCACTGCAATACTAATCCACTATATATAAAGACAGAGGTACACTACTAAAGTGAAAATTCTGCATTAAAATACTGATTTTTTTTCAGAATAATAAGGCCAAGACAACAACTTCTATTTATAACAATAATTTTCTAGATTTTTGAAAAATAATTACAAAACATTTGAGATGCAGTGCATCTATACTATGAAAAGAAAAAGTACCTCTTCTTGGGCCATTAATGGGGGCTATTCTGAAGTTATCAATCAACTGAGTTCACTTGGTCTATAACGCTAGGGGACATGGAATAAATTTAAAAAAAAACACAACAGGTTCTTTACACACAGGTCATGCAAAGAGATAGAAATAAGATTGTCTATCTTAGTCCATACAAGTGGAGATTGCAGTAAATTGATGTTTCCTCAGATCACGGTTTACACTTAAAGGGACACACGTTCAATGACAGAAAGGAATGTCAAAGAGAGGATCTGTGAGTGGATAGCAAATAGGTGAGAGTACTTTCCCATCTAGTCAATCTATCTTCTAAAAGTCTAATATAAGAAAGGAAATTTAAGCCAGCCGTAGGAGTATTCAGCCTGCCTCAGAGCAGGAGCTTTAGACATTTTAGAAGGATTAAGATGGATAAAGATCAGACAGAAAAAACCCACCTGAAAACCTAAAACTTGGCCTACTTGATTTATTCTTCTGGGAATTTCTGGGAGCTCCTAAAAGAGCGGTGTCCTTGGCTGTTATTCACATCAAAGAGCTTTCCCTGGGACCTCTCTACAGCCATTCTCTACCTCAAGAATAGTATGAAATGGCTACAGCAGGTGGTAAAAGCTTTCTGGCAATATTTTATTCTGCTGTGTTTCCAGGTGATAATTGAGGAGCATAGTTCATTTTTATGGCTCTGGGATTTTCCTGGCTCTTCTGCAGCAGTATTTGTAACCTGGAAATTTTCCTTGTGAACTCTTTGCACACATACTTGTTCCCACCTGCCCTCAGCCCTTACTCACGTTCCCAGTTTGGAGCTGTTGTTGTCCCTGGAGAGCTGCACAGGGTGAGGCCCCATCACCATTATTGTTGCAGATCAGCTGTGTGAAGGATAGTTTTTAAAACACCCAAGATTTGTGTGCTTTTGCTTTATGTTTTGTGACCGAAATCTGCAAAGCAGATCTGTATCTAAGAGATAAAAACAAAAAACAGAATTGAAAAAAAAATTATACTACTCCAGACATTAACATTTCAGATTTAAACTTATACCTTCCAGGAAGATGGGCAAATAAAGTGAGTGAAAATTGTCCTAGGCAAATTCCAACAAAATACTCAGAATTCTGCCCGGAGAAAGACTGACACTATAAATCTTAATTAATTCAAAGGTAATACATTAATATAGTCCACCCAAAAATTTCTTATTCATCAGTAGATCATGAATCAATATTTGTTAAATGCTTTGAAGAGACAAGCACTGTTTAAATACTACGTTAGTCATTAATACTATTGGTAGTGTTGTTGACTTGATTTGAAGAGTTTAATGCAATGACTGTTTTAAAATAAATTACTAGTGAAATGACAACTGAACAGTGTATGAAAGGAAGCTCAAAACATTCAATCAACACAGTGTTCTACATTCTTGAAAAAACTCTGATTTTCACTTTTTGCATGTCTTTCTTATATTAAATGAAAACATCTGTCTGGGATTTCTAAAAATCTGGAGTACAAATGGAAATGAGATGCAGCATTCCTATCTTTCAATTGTACATTTTATTAATTGCAGATCAGACTACAATCCAAAATCCAGGTGCAGTGATGTATTTAAGGAGAGGGCCCCAAACAATCTACACATGAAATGTGTGAGAGCATGTCTGTACCACTCTGGAGCAACGAAGGGCAAGATTCCTCGTTAGGTCCAGAGGGGTCCTTCCATCCAAACCTCACAGCTCAGCACTCTCTCATGGAGTCTTAAGGCCAGTGAGGTGGGGTTAGGCTGCTGCTGTGCCCCAGCAAGGATGCCACACATCCTTGCCTTCAGTACTTAGGGATAGTACTAGTCCAATTTTTTGAAATTTATTTTGCTTAGTACAAAAGTGAGAGATGGTTTTAAAAGCCAGGCCCAGGTTTGGAACTGGTCTTCTTCACAGGAGAATGAGTATTCTTACTGGGGAATTATTCAAGCCCCTTTTGGTTTCTGTCGTTCAGTGACTTCATTTGCTAGGCTCCTAGGTGTTCATCCTTGATCATTCTTCTACCAGAATAATATTTTGAATTATCATTATGTTTACAAATAGAATTTTCAAAGTGTCCATGAAAAAAATCTGAAATTAATGATTGAGTACATGTGATTCATACACCACAAAGCATGATTTTAAATTCAGAAATCCCCTTTTGAAAAAAACCTTTATTTTTTAAATTAAGGGAGAAAAAATATTCTTAGTATAGACTAAGCAAGAAATATTTTTTGAAATTAATTATTCATTAATAAAAAGCTTTTGTACAGCTTATTCCAGTTCTCTTAGGTCAGATTATTTTACAATTAGATTACAGGATGCTTCTTATTAGGATACAGTTTCTTCTCATATTCATTCTCTTTTCATCTACTTTTTTCCTTCAGGAACTTGTTAAATACATTATTCAGTAAGTAATTTAGTAATATAATTTTACAATCCACTAAAATGCAAAGAATTCAGACTTCTAATTTGAAATTTATAGCTTTGTAAATAAATTCTCTATTTTTGCAGTTTAGTGAAATGGACTTGTCCTTATCAAGATATTCCCAAGATTGAATCTGGTCTTTATTTATATTATGTAAGTAGTGTCAAGCTTTGTTTTTAATAACAAAACTTTTAGTAAAAAATATCTGAACAAGGTCTAAATTGGGAGGGAAATCTTAACCGAATTAAAGATTAAAGTTGCAAAGGATATTGTGCTCATTGACATAACGCAAGCATTTTCTTTCCTGCTCCTGCTCTTAAGCATCTCTAATGAACACACCTGCTTTATTAAACAGTTTTCAGTCCCTAAAAATAAAGCTTAAGTTTCTAGGAAAAAAAAAAAGTAATTACAATCTGTTATTGGTCACGTAAATTCCGGAATTTCATTAGCAGTTCAGATGATTTATTTTTAAAGGAATCCCATACAAAAATAAAGCTTGGCTTCAAATCTTGAAGTCTGTAAAGTGAACTGAAAAGACCATTTGGTGTTGAATTGTTTAATCCCAAGTTAGGTAACAGCCTTGCTGTGAGATAAAGGAGATTCTGCAATAGTAGTCCAGTTAAAATATATGATCTTTGCTCCAGACAGGAGTGACAGATAATTAGATGCAATACCTACTAGAATAATACTTTAGAATTGAGAAATCAAAATTGCAAAATTATACTTAACAAAGCCTAATGGTCATTAACTATTTAATACTCACCGCACTTTTATGAGAGAAGGTAATTGTATTTTCCATTTACATTAAGCTCTTCATGCAAAATTAATAAAGGAAATCAGCATATTCTAAGTCACATATAAGAAGATGAGTATTATTATTGGCATGATGGTTTTGCACTGCTCTTTCTACCAGTCTTAAAAAACATAAAAAGGGCAGGTGAGGAAGAGTGAGGTTAGGTAAAGGAATTCTGGGGGACAAGCACTGGGTAAAGGATCCCAAGGTTTCAGCACATCCACTCAATGCCAGGGTCCTTGTGTGAGGACAGGTGCAGAAAGTGAAGGAAAGAGGAGCCAGGGTAAACTGTATGACCTTAATTCAGATGTGTAGCTACCCTTTTTATAGCTGAGTGGAAAGGTCCTGAATTTTTTTCTTGATATCATAGAAAACTGGTAAACCTTACTACCATCACTGCAGATCTTTAACAGAGGTGTTACAGCCAACTCTGAGGCACAGAACTTCTTGCAATCCTTGAGAAGTGTTGTGGCCACATTGCAAAGCTCTTTAATCCCTTCTAAAACTATTTCTGCAGGATGCTGTAATCCAGCTCTCAGGGATTTACAGTGTATATACAGCTTTATTATCTCTGTTCCACTGTTGAGCATACAGAAGTAGAGATGTTGACTGACTTGTCCAGGGCCAAGCAACGTCATGGTGACAAATGTTTTCCTAGTTTCCATTATCATTGCACTCATGACATAAAAATCAAAAAAGAAGAGATTCAGAAAATAGTATTTTTTTTATCTGTGAGTTCTCCTACACTGGACTTTTCAATTTACGTTTTTGTTAGCAATTTTTTGCCTATACTACTTAATAAGAAGAAAACCAACCAAACAAACAAACCCAAACAACCTAGTCATTTTTTACACTAAATTTAGATGTCTCTGATTTGAGAAAAGGCAGGATAGTAGTATCACCTTCATACAATTTTGTTAACAATTTAAATAAGATAAACCTTGATATTGTTCTAGATATACTTTTCTTGTTATTCTATGCATAACTTACTACATCCATACTCTTCCTTTATTACTCTTTTATGTGGTTGCAAATAAATTCACAAATTCCCTATTGACATATATATTTTTAATTATGTTGGCAAAAAATATCTGCCCCTTACTTCCTTGAATTGTTGCAGCCCCAAACCACATGTTAGTGATATAACATCCTAAAGTGCAAGACAGAGAAATCATGTTTCTTTACTCTGCCGGTACAGATTCCCATTCTGGGAAAGAAGAAATTTCCAGGTTTCCAGTGGGATTTTATATTCAGCTCTAGCCTAGGATTTTTCCAGCACTATCAGATTTATAAACCACAAAATTTTGCAGTTCAAGAAATTAGAAAAAAAAATAATAATAGGTTTTGTAGTTTGTGATGACACTTCTAGAAAAAGGTCTGATGGTGTCTAAGGAAATTGGTTTTATAGATGAAAGGCTACAACAAGCAGTCACAATAAAAATGCAAATGCTTTAAAGTATTTTAAAATGTCATTTTGCAATAAAGATGGTGTTTTAGTATAATGTGTTAGTCTAGTGTAATATTTTATTGTTAGTAATTTTGTTCTCCAGTTGGAATGTAATGAAGCCTGCCCAAAATGATTTATAAACATGTATATATAAATATATCGTGCTTGTGTGGCTCCCTGTATGAAAACCACTCTAGCTATTCAGTGGAGATCAGTCCTTTCATAAGTCCTTCTCAGAACTTGGTTACCATGACAGAGCCTGATTGTCATATGGGAAAATGTGTGTATAATAAATTAAATTAACTTTTGTCTTTACAGTCCTAACAGTTATATTAAAAATACTTCTGTTACCACAGGATACATTTTTCTCATATGTCAAACAGTACAGATTCAACAAAAACTTTTCTAAAAAAATACTTTATTTCATTTCTTCTTGCCCATGGTAAATACAGCAAGAAAAAAACAAAAAAAAAACCAAAAAAAACCCACCAGTGATGAAGTGACCTAAACTAGAATTAGTTGATTGTTGAACATGAAACCTTCATCTTATAGGGTCAGAGATTCCTGTACATGCCTGCATCAAGTGTGACGAAAATACAGCTTCAGAAAATAGCTACCACCCTACCCCTGGTCTACTCTTCTGAACAATGATGTTGTTGATGGCAACTGAAAGTGGCAAACAAATTGACAGAGAGTTGTAGAAAAATACTGGAAAGATACGAGTTTTCTTGGTTGCTCAAACTCTGCAGAACAAAGACAGTCTGTCAACCATAATATGAAAAAACATTGCAGTTGGTTTGTGTGTGGTTTAACAGCATGAGTGGCACCTAAAGTCATTACAAAGATTACAAAGTGAAACTGAATAGTACATTAAAGCTCATAACTGTTAGTTCTGGTCACAGGGCAATATTCTGTAATATTATCAACATCGACTCTTTTGTATTAAGCAATGGAAAGAAAAGGGCATACCCCAATTTCACAATTTATTACAGCCATATTTGTCAAATAATTTCTCACTATGCTCTCTCTATTTTATGTTTCTCTGCTTTAGTTTAAAAACTAATGCTTTTGTTTTTATAGCTACTTCTTTGTACTTTTTGCCTGAAAAATTATCTCCTTTTCCATTTGTTTGGGGTTGTTAGCTATCGTCACCTTCCAGAATACTTATGTATTTGATGCATGTTGAAAAAGGCACTGCATGAACCATACCTCACCTACAAAGCAAATTAGTTGTAACATCTGTTTCTCTTTGATAAATGTATCTAATGTTTTTCAAAAAGTAAGCTAGCATTCTTTCATGGTAGTAAAGCTACCACTTTGCTGTAACAGAAAACATCTGTCTTTTATTTGAAGAGGTACCAGAGGTTCATTTGTTTGTTTTTAAAGAACAGTAAAACTCAAATTTCAGGCAGAAAATTTCCAGCTGACTTGAACAACAGCAAAAATTTATGAGTAGTGCTAGGGTTTTTTTGCCACAGCTGTCTGTAAATGGCCATGTATTGCAAGCTCACATTCCAGAATTAGTGCAAGGACTTTCCTCACTGCCATTCCCCTCACTGCAGAAGTGGGGAGAGAACTTTCCTTTGCATTTTAGCAGTGCTAAATAACTTTCCCTTTAGAAATATTCTTGACATAGCACTCTGCTTACTGCAGGTAATGATTAAGTTTGGAGACAGCTACCCATGTAACAGCCAAAGTATGATCTGAACTCTTCACTTGGATAATATATTTTTTATTTCTTTCTGCAAAGCAAGTGATTCACTGAGTTTGCATCCATCATAATGCAGGGGACTTGATGTATTTGTGGGTCCTAAGGGAATTGCCAGATTAAGTGGTTAAGCCCCTATCCATCATATTTGAGAAGTTGTGGCAATCCAGTAAATATGATACTTACTGGATAAGAGGAAACATAAACCCCATTTTTAAAAAGAAAAATAAAAGGAAGACCTGAGGAACTACAGGTCAGTGAGTTTCATGTCTGTATGTGGCAAGACAGAGTAGATCTCCATGGAAATTATGCTAAGGCACATGGAAAAGAAGGAGGTGATTTGTGATAGCCAACATGGCTTCATCAAGGGCAAATTGTGCCTGACAAATTTGGTTGGTCTTCTTCGATGTGGTTATTGTGTTGGTGGAAAAAAAAAAAGAGCAACTTATGTTGTTTATCTGGACTTGTGCAAAGGAGGGAAGGGATGCCATCCAGTCAGACACTGGACAGCCTTGATGGGATTTTGATCAACAAGGTCTAGTGGAAGGTGTCCCTTGGCCAAAGAAGGGGATTTGGAACTAGATGATGTCTAAGGTCCCTTTCAACCATTCTGTGATATGATTCCATGATAATCCAAGTTTATTCTTTTAGAACTGCCAGGATATATCTGTGGGCACACCCTCAAATGAGAACTTTATACTGTTAGCAGGAAGGCTCGCAGATCACAATGTTTTTCAGGGCTGATTTTAAAGCGGTATAAACCTTTGGTCATTTTGTATTTCCCTGAGACACATATTACTTGAAAATTGGAAGTTCATGGGAAAACAGGATTATATCCCTACCCATTCCTCTTATTCTCTCGCTTTTATGTTTGCTGCCCAGGTTTAGATCTCAATATGATCATTCAACTCTTTCTCATCTTCTGACAATCTAAAATAAATATACATACCTGAAATCAATACCACATTGATGATCAGCATTGAAGGCACATAAAACCGTAATGAATTAACAGTCTGATGCTGGTGTCAGCAGTAAGAGGAAGATATCTCCTGGAGGCAATTTCAAGATTTCTCAGGGTTGCCTGTTTAGGAAGTCTCTCTCTCCTGGCAATAAAAGGAGCCTACAGTGTTGGGGTCTTTCACCAAAACTGGCCTTGGTGAATAGCCTCTGCCCTACACCAAAGCAGGGTATAACAAGGCAGGGACACCTCCAATAATACAATTTTTGTTCCTGTGTTCTTTTGGGAAGTTACTTTTATAACAAAACCTGTATGGTTTCTAAGCACATTAAAAGGTCACTCTCAGTTGTGAAATTTTCTTAGCCTTAGGAGAAACTACAGGGTTAAGACCCTTGCACAATGTAAGAATAGCCACTGAGGATAGCCTTTTGTCACTCATTTGGCATGGTATAGTATTCATTTGGCCCAGCTGTTAAAGACAATTTAGAAGAGTACTTAAACATACCCTATATTCAGCCAGAGGGCATAAAATGATAGAATAGATTTTCCTGTGCTCCCCTGGGGAAGAAGCAAGGCAGTCTGACCCTAGTCCTCCCATTTTGTCCCTAAGCATCTACAAAGTTGCATTAAAGAGAGATCTGTTATACCAGGTCAGGCAGAGATAATGTAATTGAAACAGCATGTCCACAGGCCCATGTACATACACACATGATAAACATTTTGAAATACGGATGTCTCCTCACAGGGTAATCCTGTTAAAACTCAGTACTGCTGGCAGAACGCTCCATGTCCTCTAATTCCAGAACACTTTGCAAATGGACTAAAATACTCCAAACATACTTTTAACAATTCCTCGTCTATGTACCATATTATTCTGAACACCGTGGAGTACTCCTGTTATTCTTGGGCCTCCTCACAGATGCAGGGACTGAGACGTAAGGTCTGGAGCCTATAAATACATGCTTTCATACTTTATCACTGCTTCTTTCATTTACATGGAAAAAATACAAGGAAAAGCAGTTTTCCTCAGGCAGCCAGAGTAGTTGGACAGGAGCATTGTTATAGAATCATACAAATGTAATTCTTTCTTTCCTTCTTAATATTTTTAAGTCAGTGTAAATTTCCTCTCATAGTGTAGACTTTGTGATAACAGTTCCAGTTCAGAAGGGGAAAATGTCATATTGGGAAAATGTGTAGACAGATCCATCAGATAACAAATAACTGAGTAGAAAGTGAATTGAGAGTGACAGCAGCAGCCCACTGGGGGTAACAAGCTAAAAAGACAGGAAGCCAGTGAGACATGACAGACAGTAAATGAAATTAATCTTCTTCCTGCTGACAACAAATTTTAGGCCAGCCATAGTCACCCAGCTTTGCAATACCCACAATTATATTCTTGTTAAATACATTTCCAAATTAACAGCAACTTGCTGTAGGTTTCAATCAACTGGATTTTCAGTACACAGAAATAAAAAGTAGGGTTTTTCTTGATAGGGTTGTAGATGAATTAAGCTCGTTGTACTTGTCTTCCATTAAATATTTTTCATTTAAGTCTCTTGGCTTAATGTGAGACAAACATGCAGGCTATAACTGTATTGCATTTCCCTCAAGAGACTTCTGTGAGTGGCCAGTTTTGCAGAGTAGCAAGCAAACACAAATCAGAACTAAATGTCTGTTTTAAGTAAGTCATGATCTTCCATTTCTTTACACTGTCATGATCCCGACTGATAAAGAGAATTAGAGTCCAGAACCACAGCACAGGATGGAAAGGTCTGACTTTAAATTAGACATGCACTGATTGAATCTAAATGATGAATAACTGGAAACAATCCCACTTGCTTTGACAGGAATAATTGCTTTTATTGGTGCTCTTCCTCTGCTTAGTTTGCCTGATATTTCTCTATCAGTCATTCATGACATGAAATTGTTTCTGAAGAGATTATCTAAAGAATGCAGTACTCACTATTAATATGTATACTGCTCATCTTTATAAATGAAAATGCTGAATTTCAATTAAAATATTTCAAAATCATATCTCTGAAACATAATATATCAAACTAATTTTTCTCTTTATATATAGATCTAAATGCAGACAGAGTTATATGAATAATTTGAAATGCATTGACCAACACAACTTAATCTTAGTTAGAGTTTGTCCCATTCTATCTAGTCAACACAGACATCAGTAATTAGTTAATAAACTAACAAAAGAATATTTTATGCCAGTCTAGCTTTCTATGCTTAATTCCTTTTAAAGACTTGTTTTCTTTATTCATTTTGTTTTGTTAATTCTTTCACTAACATACAGCTATTAACCAATGCTTTTGCCACACAGTTAAAAGGACTATCTGTCAGAAATTTGGTTTTTAAAGTGTTTCTTCTTTCATAGAAAATATTTTCTAAAAGTTAGCTATCACATATGAGGGATACAAAGGTGCAGAGTTTCACCTAACACACCTTTATGTGTGTCCATGCATAAAAATGGACATACACTTGCACTTGAGAAATAAAGAACCATTTACTGCTGGTGTCAATGGATGCCTTTACAAAAAGGTTAGGAAAACATCTGCCAGGATTGCCATAGGTAAAAGCCAATCAAATCAAGCAGATGGACTAGATGACCTTCATAAATTATTTTTATGATTCTGCAAAACATAGTAGTACTGCAGAAGCACAGATTTCACATCATAGGATAGCATCATTTTCTCTCACTGGGACCACCACCTGAATTATTTAATAAATTCATCCAATGATAGAGCTCTTGACAGAAATACATTGACTTCAAATTTCCCAAAAAGCTAGGAAAGCTCTGAAACAAAATATCATCTGAAAAGCACTTTGTTTGATTTATCTTAGTAAGCATTAAAAAAAGAGCTGCTTGAACTGCATGAGCACATGTGATTACAGAAAAACAATTTTAAAATTAGGTGGTGATGTAGAAAAAAAAAAGTTTTGGATATAAAACTAAATTTCAAGATCAAACAAATATCAGGCAGGAAAAAAAAATCCCTGTAAAAGTAATACGAACACCTTCTCACATGTATGAATTCTATAACCAGATGAAAGTTGAAAAAATATTTTCAAATAAAAAGTGTTTTAAGAACAATCTCTTGCTAAACAGTGACAGATAGAGATTAATAATTTTCTAAGGCATGTCTTCTCTTATCCTGTGGCTGTCTGGTCCAGTTGGAAAGCAAAATATAAAGCACCCAACAACATGATCCTCAATCAGACTAGCAGATATAAAGCATATGTTAGAGGTCTCGGGTGAGGTTCAGAATTGGCAAATCTACTCACAATCTGTGTGTAAATGGCTGAGCCGTCATCCCAGGGATAAAAAATGTGCTCCAACCAAAGCATTGTAGCAGGTACTGATTACATGCAATAGGTTACACAATGATTTGGGGAATTTTTTTCCTAGACAACACATTTCAACACATGAGAATAGGAAGAAAATTCCAGGTATTTAATTTTTTTCTCTTTTTGTTAGAGGCATATATAACAACTTCAAAAGAACAGCAAGTTTTAACATCAAGCCACATTAAACAATTTTTTTTTTTTGAAGTTAGGGAAATATTTCAGTTTACTCTTAACACCAGATATCTGTAATGACTGTAAAAGATTAATGACATTTTACACCAGCTAATAAGCAAAATATTGTGTATCTCCTAATTATTCAACACATTCTTCAGAAAATATTTTCCATTTGAGGCTAAGGCTGACCTCAAGTCCTACTCAAACTGTCAAAAAGGCATAGAAAATGGTGATATTATCTAGAAATTATCTAAGGAAAGAATAAAACATTTTAAATAAACAGGATAGTTTTTAAAAGTTTATGGAGCACTTTATGTAGTCAGAGACCTTATCCAGCAAAAGAGTGCAATAAGAAAATCCTTAACCCAACAGGATTTCAGTCCTATTTTTATTCCAGGTTCTAGCAACACCAAGTATTGGATAAGAGTGTTGCTAATCAATAATTGCAGAATAATGTATTTTACTAATAACATAATAAGACAAGTCTGGTTTAATTTATGGGTTAAGTTTGTATATAAAAAATGTTTAACCCATTGCCTTCAGACTCCTTGTCATCTATGAGATTTGAATTTTACTTGAAGGCCCTGTCTAAGACTAAAATCTATTTTTGCCTTAGAGGGACAAAAGGCAAAGGAGGCAGTCCCTCTGTTTTCTTGGCTCATGCTTACTCCAGAGCCTGGACATCCTTGGCAATCCTACTGTACTTTGTTGTTAGCACTGGCAATCTCTTGCAGGGTTTCTGTTTAGTTCCTCCTTGGCAGTGTTAGGTTTGTTGTTGGGCTCAATGATCTTAAAGGTCTTTTCCAATGTAATGGTCCCATGAATGTATGATATTGTGGAATGGTCCATCCTCAAGATCAAAATATTTCAAACTAAGACATGATGAAAGTAGCTGTAGCTCCATTCAATTCAATCTTCAACTGTTACAAGGGAATTACACCAAAGTGGGTTTTTTTAGCTAGGCATGAATTGCACCACATTTATGGGGTTCTCATACAATCACATACTTTCATTATCCACACAGCAGGTATGGATGTACTCTGACAGAGATGTGGGGGGGAAGGAACTACAATAGCAGGATCTGACTTCCCAGGAATAGCAGTACAAACACAACACTCTAGAGATTTGAATCTTCCTCAACCTCTTCAGTATTTGTTGCCCAGAATTGTTAGTTTTGATCTAACCTTGATAAATTTGACAGTTTGTTTCAGCTGAAATGCAGAGAAACTTTGCCAAGCCTTATCTGAATTGAACATAGGAATCCTTCCTTAAAAAGAATGAGCTAGAAATGTTGACCGGTATCTACATCTATAATTTGATTTCATTTTCAGCCTTGACCATAGCCAAGCAGGTCAGTAAGTGAATAAAAAAGGAGGGAAGGAGGGAGAAAATATGTTCATGGTAGGAAATTATTTTACCTAGTTTTCATCTCTGGAATCTTCTATATGGCAAAAATTCAATATTTGGTCAAAGTTCAAATAATTTGCTATTTTTATAGGTTTCCTGTTTTCTTAAGTCTGTAAAATATGATGAGAGGTTTAAACTTTTAGTTGTAACTTTTATTATGTAATATTTTATTATATATGCTTGAATTATTTCATAAATGAAGATTTGTCTTTATTGTATCTATCACCTGAAGGAAAGGTCTGTTTAGAATAGTCTGTTGATTTATATTAAAAAGTCTTCAAAAAGTGTCTCAAACAATTTTACCTCACTGAATGTTCAATTTTTTCACACTTCTAAATTAGCTGAAAAACAGGTAAATTTAAAGACAGCTAACTTGCAAGATTTGTATATTGTGTATTCTAATGAATTTGTATGATATTGAATGCTCACCATAGTCTCCTGATGGCATAATAATAATGAAGTCAGTGGAAGACAAGCAGCATTGCTTTCCTAAAGTGTAGGATATGACTCTATGACTCACTAGCACACATATATCTGAAAATGTATGAAAATATTCAGTTGTAAAAGACCTTTTGCACGGAGATTTTCAAACTGCTGGTTTCAGGCAGGAGTCCAAAGGAGGTTTTTTCAACAGCCTAAAATATCTACATTGATTCTACTTATATCTCCCAGTCTTGGGATTTCTTCCAGTACAAAAGCAAATGATCAACCCTCCCAAGGCCAATTGTGACTCTATGTGTCTCCAGCTGTGGTATTAGGTGGGTTGACACAGCCAAGTTAAGCACTTCTGATGACAGTGGCAGCTACAGTTCACCTTCCTCTAGTTCACTGCTGCCCAAAGTTGCTTCTGTTGAAAACACCACCCACAGCCTAAAAATACCAATGTAGACCTGTGAGTTAGAAAAGAGACTTTGACTTAAGAATTTGGTTCCAATTTACTATGCAGGCATCCTGCTCCCTGCCCTGGTTTTCCCTGAGAGAAGGGAAGTCTGCCTCGGCAGCTGGGATAGTTCTGGCAGCCTGTGTCTGCAGGGGAAGCTGTACCTCCAGAAACTCCTGGCCTGGACTGCCTGCCACAGCCATGGACAGTCCAGGGCAGCTTCACATCCCCGCTCTTGGTAGCCAGGACTAGCTGCAGCAAGTCCAAAGAAGAATGGCAGAAATAGAGAGCTTTGAGAGCTTGGGATAACGAAGGCAGCTTACAGATGAGTCAAATAAGCTGTGAGCAGAGACCAGATGTAAAATTCTTTTCAATTCTAAACATCTCCTGTGCCAAGTATTCTAGCTTGACCACCCCATAGCTGTTTGAAGCAAATGGAACTCATTTTTCTCTTCTTTCTTTCTTTCTTTCTGTTTTTTTTTTAAACAACAGATGGCAAATCTATTCACGGTCTCCGTTTAGACTGAAGTTTGCTGTATTGTAAACAATCATGAACTGAACTTTCAGTCCAACCATTCCCCATCCCTCAGATATTTTTATGCAACATATGATAAAGTGGTTCTCAGAAAAAGTTCATGTGTTGTTGTTGTTACATTGTCTAGTTGTTGGGATTAATTGTGTCAGGTGGATGAACAGCCTGCCAAACTCCAGGGAGCCAAAGAGCAAAAGACTTTGTAAACTTTTGCTATTACCACTTTATTGCAGAGTAAATATCTGTGCTGTGCTAGAAACTGCAGATTGTGATATTGCCTTAGGGGTCTAGAGTATCAAGAGCAATGTATTATAGTTTTCAAGTTCTGACATATTATTCTTTGGTAATTTACAACTTTGAAGTGCGGTGACTTAACATGACAGCTATGTATATAAAATGATGGCAATGATCTACATTTTCTGTTTCTGTATGCTTTTTGAATTTTTGAAAAGGGATAGTTCATTCTGTTCTTTATCCAATTTTATTATACAAAATGGCAAGATACTAATTGTGATGATGGCAAAAAATGCGTCTTCATGATGAAAATTATTTTACATACTTCTATTTAAACAAGTTTGAGTGTTACAATGTCACAAGCTGCACCATTTTTTTTTAATATTAGAGATATTTTCCAAAACTAGTGAGGTTTCACAGTAGAAAATTAACTCCACAGCCTGAAGGTAAATCTAATGGATTTTCTAATTATAGTGAAAATATTGATATATTTAAATCTCTAGGGGTTTCCACTTTTTTATCAGCAAAGAAACAAAACAAAAATATAAAAACAAATACAAGTTCTATCTAAAGACAAATAGTCAGGAAATATTAACAACATATATCTGGTGCTTGATAGATTTGGGTGACAGTTTATAGCATCCATCACAGTGGGAGAGAGAAGAAAGAGATCCTGCATAGCTCTGAAATTTTGCTGCATTGTGTGAGAAGATTGTACTTATGCTTCAATGAAAAATGCTAAATAGAAAAGTCTGCTAAATTTTTTGCTCTTCCCTACCTAAATCAACCAATGAAAATCACTGCCTAATATGATGATCACCTTGATTACATTGAGCAAGCACTCAGATCATGGAACTGTAATCTGTAAAGAATTAAATAACCATTAAAGTATATAGAAAGAGAACTGAAGAGCCATAGGGGAAAAAAGAAACAAAACCAAAAAACAACCTCAAACAAAAACCCAACAAAAACCAAAACAACAGTACTTTTAAAATATTACAGAGGATCAAAGAGCTTCAGTCCTGGCCAAGAAAAGAATTGCTGAATTCAATACCACACCCTGCATAGGGAAATTTGGAACTCTGAAGAAATTGCTGTAACTTTCCAAAACCACGGAGATATTCTGATGTTAGAGAACTACTCTCAATTGTTGATCTCCATCACATAAAGAACTGTCTCAGAAGCTATTACAAAAGGCATTAGGGAATTTGTTTATCAGCAACTTAAATCCTCTAAACATTATTGAGGGAGTTGTACAAGTACCCTGTCAGCATGGAAATAGACATGTGGTAACAAAGAAAGCCACTCGTCTCTTGTGGCAAACAGAAGTGAAACCAAGACACCTATTTACAAAGCAGGGAACAGAAATTCTGCAACAATTCCATTATTCCCGTTATCCCAATTGACTGACCCACATTCAGTCACTCAGTCATTTGCAAGTGTATCGGAGGGGTTCTGCACTGGTGTTAAACACTTACAGCTGCTCAGCAGCAGCACAGTCACTACGTCCACATGGCTTTGAAATCACTGCGGGTGTTGCTGCTTGGCTTTCTCCTGTAGAACCAAACCAATCTCTTTGTATCCCTCAGTGAAACAGCCCAATTAAAATAGAAGACATTAGCACACTTTCTTTGCCTACATGAATGCAAAATAGAAAAGAATGCACTTCATAAGGCCCTAAGAGAGCTGCATACATATATGCACTATTTTATAACAGGTATAAGTAGCAAAACCTTCGGCTGCTGCAGAACAGCAATTATAGCAGTGATGTGATAGTGATTGTCAGAGATGGAAGATGTTTTCCTTGTGGACAATTTCTGGAGACGATCTCCCTTACACTGTAAAGGAAGTTTCCACTCACAAGAGATCATCAGACTTTTTGACACAAATCCTGTAGGCCACATAGAATGTTGTTTTAACTTCATCCCCCAGTGTGATATTTGGGAACTGGATTTAGTTTGGGCCCTGCTTGAAGGACTTATCCAAGAAAATTACCAAGTTTTTGTATATTTTGAGATCTGAATCCCATAGTCCAGGTTAGCGTGCTGCCTGGCTATGTTTGGAGTTCAGCTGACTGTTACTTGCCTGAAGAGAATATCAATAGCCTGCAGTCTTGGAGTCCTCACTCTCAAAAATGTTACCCCTATTTTGTCCCTAATTTTCTATTCACTATTCATCTACATTACATATTAGAAATTAACCTGGCTCTTTGAACCTCAGAGAGCTGTGACTGCTGCAGAATATTTGGATTCAATGTTGGAAGGCACTGAGCACCGTAGCCCCACTCCATAAATCTATATAAATACCGAGGGTAAAAGAGGAGGGCTGCTCTTAACCAGAGTTAAATATTAAATAAATAGTTAAAAAATATTTATTCCCATTATGAAGTCCAAAAAGGGCCAGGGTGCTAATTACCAGTATAAAGTCAGTTATTTTTGTTGTTGCTGCTAATATAATCACATAAACAAGAACCTCAGTAATTCTAATTGTATGTGCAGCTATCAATGTAATGTTATATACCAGCTTTAAGAAAATGGAATGAAACTGAAAAACATTCTCTGTGAAAACGTTTGTACACAACTTTGACTCAAGTCATACTTCGAATTAACATTGTACTAAGTTCTGTAACTTATATAATGTTGTACAATATATGTACAAAGTCTTCTTATATTTAGAAAATGAGAAAATGGTTTCTATGTAAAAATAAAGGACAAAAATATCAAGTAAAATATTTATGTATAATTATATTCTGTCTTAAATGACAATTTTTTTTTTTGTAGGCAGTTACTAAAAAGATCCTGGAATAAGAAAATGAAATAAACAAATATTCTATTTATTTACCAAGACACTAAAATGTAGTTTTTTGTTTGGTGGTTGGGGTTTTTGCTTGGTTTCTGAACAGAAGAATGAAGAATTGTCATCATAAAGAAAATTTAATAAAAAAAAAAGACTAAGATTATTTCCTTTAAACTGTAGTTAATTCTGTAGAAGGAATACATGATGTAAATTATTATTATTTTCTCCCAGAATTAATAATTAAGAGGAGATTTTCATTATGAAATATTAACACAAGTTGTCTCACTCAAAGATAAAACACAGAAAAGCTTATAAATAGAAATAACATTTTATATAAGACTACTTAGCATAATAGAAGCAAAATAAAGCAAAACTGTGCTTATACAAGTCCTACTGCAGGTATTTTTTCTAAGTTTGAGGTATGAATTGTGAATGAAGCTTTGTGAAAACATTTCATCTGTACTTGTTGACCTAATGAAGTATAACACTTGTTGGTTTGCTTATGAACTTTGTTCTGCCTATGTCCTAGCTGCAGTGAAATATAACTTACACACTGATTCTACAAATACATGAAAAATGGTTTTGTAAACATTACTCTTTCTTATGAGGAAACATATGGAACTGGTTGGAATTTTCTGTGAGAACATCCTTTTTAATACTAATGGGACGTTTTCCACATGGTGAAGATTTCTCCTCTGCATCCAGAGAGGGGGTGTAGTGAGTTAGTTGTTTCTTCCAAAGCCACAGTGATATTTATATAACTATAGATGACTAAAAAGAACAACATCCTCATCCTATTTTAATTCATATTTATCAAAGATGACATTACTAGAACTTCATAGTCCCAAATATATATAATCTATAACTACACCAACAAAAGTCTTGTATTACCTTGGATTCTTTTCTGTATTTTAAGAATAAATAATGCGAGACAGTTCTACAGGGAACTGATCGAGGGAGGAGGAAGAACGTATTTTGACCCACTCAGTTCTCAGTCCCAATGCTCAACATCTTGACTTAGCAAATGAATACCTGGGGCAAATTTCTAGATTTCTTGTAAGTTCATAGACTCTGGTAGTATTCCTGAGTAATGTGCAATTTAGTAATCTTTCTTCTAGCTTTTTTTTTTATTATTATTATTTTTTTTTTTATTTATTTTGTCACCCAAATACACACATGATGATTGACCAAAACCAACATGGGATTTTGAGTCATTTTTTTCCTGGAAAAAAAAGGTAATTCTATATACTTGATTTCAGTAATTTGAAACAATCATTTGCTTTCAAATGTGCTCGAAATGTTCTTAAAATGAAAGCATTTGGGAAAAATAAATTGCTCATTTATCCATTTAAATCATTGAAAATAAAAAAAGAGAACAAACCTCAAATATTTTCTTATTCCACCCTTTTCAAAACTTTTAGTTTTGATGGACCAAAACCCATTGTTTTGAATAACTGTATCCAGAAACTCACAGAGACAAAATATTCAGTCCTATTAGGAATTCTGAATATATCAGGGAAATTATTATTACAATAGATGATTTTTTTAGACTAGATTTGGCTGAGTCAACTCTCTTTGGAGAGTGCAATGTCACCATCTCTGTGGACCTGTTCTAGTGACTTTCAGTCTATCCCTTCTCACAACTATAAGATACTGAAAAATGAACTAAAGCAAGCAGACTACAAATAATATTGTCTGCAGGTTTTCAACTGCTAATTTTATTTTTTCACTAGAAATTTTCAGAGTTTGTGGTTCAAATATGAGAAGGGGTATGTCTTCCTCTTCCTAATACTTTCAACACAGATGTTCTCCCAGTCAAATGTTTCAGGAACGTGTGTCAAGAAAATAGGAGCAAAAAATATATATTGAAATAGATAGAGAGTGATCAGGGCACATTTTATAACTACATTCCAACACTAAAATACTTTGAAGAATTAGAGCAACAAATGAAATTCTTATATTTTGATAAGAAAAATACACAAGTGAAGTTAATCTTAAGTGAAAATAACAATACATTAGAATGATTTAATTTTCATAGTTTTGTGGGAGAAAGACTGATTCTTCTTTTTTTTTTGCTAACTTAAACCAATAAGTTATTATTACTGTTCATGATAAATATTAATGAAGATATATTGAATCAAATGTGTACGCATAAATATATTACACTTAAAATATTATCTTACAGTAAACCCCTGATACTGCTGAAGCATCTAGATTTTAAAGAGTACCTTCATAAACAAGTTATAACAGAAGGATTGTAGCCACGTTGTTTCCAACTTACCATCAAGCATTTCTTTTATGAAGACAGAACGTCTTTTCTTATACAAACAGATGCTTCTTAAAAACACACACACACTTCTGGCTCAGAAAACTTTTAGTAATCATAAAAAGGATATACTAGAGTAAAAAAATTTCTCTAATTTCTTTAAGTTTTTTGGCTGGAATGACATTAGTAAAAATTTTTCCTCACACTGAAACATTTCTTTGCATGTACTTTAAAAAATAAAAATAATTTAAAAAGCCATTCTATTTAGTGTGACCTGCTAGGTTCAGACAGGAGTGAAAATACATACTAGCTTGGTTATTGCATTTTTCCAACTTTCAGAATCAGGATTTGTTAACAAATCTTTCTTATTGAGGGTTTGTTTATTTATTTATTTATTTCTTCTTCTACCCTATTGCAGCAAACATCTTATTTGTCCTTGGCAAGTTTTTAAAAAAAATTATAGATGCTCTTCATACTTTCCTGATAACATTTATAGGAAGAGCTGACTATTTGTCTTTCCTTTAGAAAGTATATTTTACTTAATAAAGCGAAGAATAGTGTAAAAACTTAAATCTAGTCAAATATCTCTGTCTCCTGCCCTTCTGAGTTTAGTCACTGAGCTGACAAAATATATTATCTATAAATACTATTGCTTCCAATCAGTTTAGCAATGCTTATGACATCTATTCTATGGGAGCTCCAAAAAGCCAGTTTTCCCTATTTTTGTCTGAAGGCTTTCACAGTAGCCCTGTGCTATTCTCTGAACTAGATACTTCAAAGGCAAGTTTTGGTTAACTTAAGCTAACTTAAGATTTAAATCAACTTTAACAAGTTGCATGCTCTGTTAGAAAGGACTTAGACTGTTTCTTAGTATCCTTGAAATTATATATGGAAACCAATAAATAAATGGTTTTGCATGTTCTCCACTAACCCATCATTGCTGAGGGTGGTCATTAGGAACAGGGAAAGGAGAACAAGTTTCCGTAGATTTTCCATTCTGAAGAGGCTGCTGGTGATGAGAAAGGGGATTAGAGTGATTGCTTAATGGAAGACAAAGGAGGTCACTGACTACATCCAGAGGCCAAATGAGCTATAACTATCAAAAAAAAAGCTTCAAAACTTCAGAGGAAGAAGGAAAAAAGCTGTGAGAAGTGAAAGCCCCTTCCCTGAATTTGCTCTGAGGTATGAGAACCAGTCTGGGACCCATCTGTACTTTTAAATATGCTTTTAATACTCAGGTACTGACCTATGACACATTCTGTGCCTCAGTACGTCTTGAATCAATGACATGGATCAGGGAAGGACAGGGAAGGACAGGAAACAGCAAAGAACATACCCTGCAAACCCTAAAGTGCTGGCAGCTGTGCATTGAGAAAAGTCTTATTTGCAAGATTTTTGTAGGTGTGTCTTGTGCTCTGTATATATTGAAAGCAGTGTTTATGCTGATATAATCATATATTAGTATAAATGGCATAATGGTGTCCTTATCAAGTGTGTACATAGTCATTATGTTTATAAATCTTCTGACAAAGGAGACCAACAGAAATGGGGTGGTTTTGTACTCGACTCTGAATATATGCTGGTGTATCAGCATTTCTGAAGGTCATAAATAATGGTACAGGTATTTTGCATGCTGCATGTGTGCCTAATATTGTGGGCATAGAGCAGAGATTTCATATGTTTGAAGACACAGTACAGTTGGGTTTTTTTCTTTTTTTCATTAATTCATAAAAATCAAGTGTTACCAAATATACATGGTTTGACAAGTAATCTCCAGTTTCCATAGAATTACATAAAAGAGTAGAATTCAAAACACATACTAATGTCCCAATATATCTATTTCACTGCAGCACGAAAAGCCTAAACTGGTGTGTTGCTAATGACTAATGCAAGCTAGCAGCTGTTTGTGTAATTCAAGGTGCTTGAAGGGCAAGCAATTCAGTTGTTGTAGTAGCAAAAGTAAGTCATTAACTCATGGAAATATCTCAGCTTACTCGGAAAGTAAAGGAAGAACTAAAGAGGTACTTTATTTTTCAAGGCAAAAGTGCACACATTTGGTTTAAATAAGTTTTTTATTTACAGAGATAGGCAATTTTACGGTAGAAATATAATCCCTAATGTTTATAGAAACTTCCTAAATCTCTGAAAAGCCCTGTAGTTTTACTGGACAGATGCAAAATGAGCAGTCTGTGACAGAGATCTGAACAACCATTCTTGAAGAACAAAAACCAAAAACAAATTGCTTATTATTTGACTGCCCTACAATACTGCAGAGTTTGTTTTACCATGATGTAATAATGCACACTATGGAAAAAATCTTAGGATAAATAAAAAGAATTTTCATCTAATTTTGTCAATACTTATTATTAACCTCTTCTTCACATATCCCTCTGGTCTACAATCATAGTCAGAGTTCTCTGGGTGAAACACTGCTTTCTCCCCGGTTGCCTTTCACAAGAGGTCAAAAAGCTGCTGCCCTCCAGAAAGACGTTGGAATGATCTTACTAAAGCTATAAATTGAGGCTCAAAGATCCCATTAAAAATAAAAATTAAAAAAATAAAATTTAACATGGAGAGGAATAGCCACATAAATATTTGATTATGTTCTTTGCTTGTGATGTATTAATGACCCCAAGAAGTATCAAATCCTCATTTTGGCTGAGTGCTATGCAAACTTACAGAAACCACTTGCGACACAGATAGCTGTTACAGTAATTACAGCAGCAAGTCTAGCATTGTAAAAGAAAACAGTGGGAGGGAGATGAGTCTTTAAAAAGATAATGGTACAGTGTTAAGGCCTGACAGGGTATATCTTTGCAAACTCAGCAAAAACAAGTTCAAAAGCTACCGCTGATAAATATGCAAGAAGAGGAATATGAGTTTGTCAAGCCTCAGCCCTTCCCCGGCATGTCCTGATCCCTGATCCTTTCTGTGACAGCACACTCTCTCTATGGCCTGCAGCCCTGATGCCTAATGTCAGCACCTCTCCAGACCTGACTCCAGACCTGACTCCCTGCACTGCTTCAATTTTTAGATTTCTTTCATGTGCTTAACATATAATGAGAACAAACCGCCTCTCAGAAAATTGAGTTCTCCATGTTTCTTCAATGCTTGCTGGTTCTTCTATACTGTGTTCATGGCACATTTTACAAAGTTATCCCTATTGTAATTTTTTTTTGATGTTTTGCTGTGTGCTTTAAATATATATATATATATCCTTGTTTAATTTAGCTTTTTTTTTAAAAAAAACCAAGTTAATTAAACCAGTAGAAATGCCTTTTTTTTTTTTTCCAGTGCACATAAAGGTTATTTTACTTTGGTTTAGGTAAATTAAGAGGAAATATGAGGTAAATGAAGGAAAACAAAAGAAGAAAGAAATTAAAGCAAAACTTACTCTACATACTAAAGTTATGCCAACATAGCTAAGTAAATTTAGCACATTAAAAATCACTGCACTAAGCAACATCACTATCCTAGCTGAATAATGGTAGCATAGATATGCCAACAGAAATGTCCTGACTGTATGGTTTGTTTTATTCAGGTACAATCTCTGACAAATTGTGATGTTTATATAAATGCAAAGAAATTTCCAAGTGAAAATTGGAGTAAATAGAAATTGATGTAAACAGAAAGCTCTAAAGTTTTCTGGTTCATTTTTTCAGTATGCATAGGCTATTAGATTCTTTCAGCTCTAATTAAATGTCTGAAATTGATTCAAATAAATGTAAGACCACAAACAGACCTTTGGAAATCTCACCAGAATTGTAATGACAACCACCTTGAGTCTTCCGTTTCTCAGAGAGGTTGCTGGCCTCCCACTCAGCATCAGTTTTGGAGCTGTATTATTGTCCTTTATAACCAGGATTAAATGAGCAAGAACAAAACAAAGAAAGAAATATATTTTTCCCACATGATGCTTGACTAAATGGTGAAACTCACTGATGAAGAATGTTGTATAAACCAGAGGTATAAACAATTTTGAGAAGTGGGTATTATGCTGCAGGAAGCCTGAGAAGCACAGGCAGTTAGAAACCACGAGGCTGTCCTAGAAACATGCCCTCCAGGCATGCTCAGTTCCCTGAACACCAGTAGCCCATGCTAAGAGGAAGTGGTCAAGGCAATGGTAATGGCTGTTGTGCTGAATAAGGGGTTTGCAAGCCTGGTCTGTTCACTTTGCAGGAGCAAAGGAAGCGTTTGTGTAACAGCCCCACCATCAGATCAGAGGTGTCAGGGGGCTGATGACAAATCAGCGCAGGGTGAAGAGCCAACATTTACCAAGCACATCTTTCTCTGTCCCTTTACTACCCTGCAAAATTTTGCTTAAATAGCAAAACCAGAGCACTGTAGCTTCTCAGAAGATGTATTTATCTTAAGTGTGCTTCAAGTAAATTTCCATGTTATGATTTCCAAATAAGTATTCCCTCTGTTCCGTATAGCTTCTGTCCTTTGTCCTGTTCTAGGAGACTTGCTTAGCCACCATAGATCCTGACAGAAGATATCCAACTGTATCTAGCTCAACTCTGATTTTAAAGACTCAGGCTAATGCATGTGTACACAAAAAGTTAAATGCATAAAGGCCTATGTATATATTATATAATTCTTCCATAATGTTAACCTATTCTATATATGTACATATTCTATATAGTTTGTTGAAGACATTTATCTCCAAGATTTCTTGTCCTAGATATGAAAAGAGCCCACATATATTAAACAGCAGCTGTCTAAAAACTGGTGTTAGGTATTCTGAGGAAAGACATTCTCTGTCATAGCCTTTAATGAGATGAAAAATGAGGGATTTTAAAGGTTGGATGTTCCATATGTTGGTGTTTGGGCAAAGATTATTTTTAAAGTATTAAGGAAAAACCATTAGTGCCCCATTCAGGTTTAATGAGAGTTCCTCCCAATGGCTTAATTGTATGCAACCTGATTTATTTTGGGGTATTCTTTTTTTTTTTAATGATAATTAAAAAGTAGACACATGTTAAAATACTAAAAGGAGAAGAACTGCTGTCAGCTTCTTTGAATTGGCACCAAAAAGAGCATAGAGAACAAGATCCTTACCTATAGTCAGGAAATGTTCTCATGAACATTTTAAAGTTTGGCTTGAGGCCTTCAAGGGGATTTGGACTAAATTAACAGTTTCATCATATAATTAAAAAATAAATATGGGATTATAAATATATTGCAGCAAAGATCTCAAATCTATTTATCATGTTTAATTTTCATACCCACAAATGAAAGTAAAATTACTTATGGTTTTATGGAAGAACTAGTAGTAGAGGGAGATAACAACTTTAAAACAGGTAAAAATATCCAAAAAACAGGTAAAAATATCCAAAAAAACCCCATAATTTACAGATGTAAAAGTGGTTATGGAGCTTTTACAGACTTATCATTTTCAAACCTCTAGAACATAAAGAGCTAGTAGAATTACAGTGATTTAGTTACACTGGAAAATGCTTCATAATGTCGACCAGCATAGTGTGCACAGACAAACTGTTAATTTTCCAATTATTTTTCTGTCTATCTTATAATACATGTGATGCAGCAGGGCATCAATAAAGTAAATAGAAACTGTGGGGTAAAAGGGGTAGAAATTCATAAACTGTGGCATTTCATACCCATCACAAACAGTATCAAAAATGTTTCCATGAGTCATATGGATATCATTCCATGAGTCAAATTTTGAGTGATGTTATTTGGTTTGTGGATTCTAAAGCTAAGTTGACAGATGAAATCGGGAAGTTCAGTTCCATGAGTGCAGGGATTTTCTGCTCTGTTCCACTTTTCCTATTTCCACAAGAAGGCTGTGTGTTTAGAGAGGACATCCATGAAGTAAGTCATAGGCCCTGATGGCATTTCCATCTGTTGGTCTCACTGCTTCTGCACAAGGGATTTTTTCCAATTTTTTCCAAATTTATCTTTTCTTTTTCTCTCTAAAAAAAGAGTATTACAGTATTATTACAATGTAAACACATTAAAGCATATGGGAAGCATAAAACATTATGCATGAATGGTGACATGCCAAAAATCAGAGAAACATCACTGACAAGTGATTTTCACTCTTATGCTGAGATTGGTTGTTGAGAACAATAACCTTCCATTCCACGTCTTTGCTTGGTCCATTTTGATGTTTACAATGCTTCCTCAAAAAAAAAAAAAAAAAAAACCAACCAAAACCAAACCAAAACAAAACAAAAAAAACCCCCACAAACAAACCTGAAAAAAAGGGAGCAATATTTTTTGCACAAGGAGTAACATGGCCCTGTTTTCGTCTGCTATTTAATTTGAGGTCCATCATTGGTGTCAACGACAATAATTTTGGTAAGGGCTCATCTTCCCTCTGAGCTGCCTGGGGAATAACACCACATCAGTTTACTATCTTTGGTATTTTGCTACTACTCACTAGCATAGAAATTGTCAAATAAAATCTGGGTGAAGACTTCTTAAGTTCAAACTTCTCATTTGGACATTTGCTATTCCTCAAAGCTCACTTTTAGACAAATTTTCAGTGTATGTCTTACAGACAAGCCTATTTTCCTGAAGTACCTTGAGTGCTAAAGGACTTATGAACTCTGAAAAAGAAATGTTTCAAGCAAACAGGCTTAATAAACAGTCTCAGCTTGATTTACAGGGCCAGATTGTGGTTTTGCTCATACTAGTTCTACACTTGTCATATTAACATGAAGTGATTTGTTTCTGAAATTAATGATTTCCCCTCTTACCAATGAAAAGAAAGGAGTTCTTTTTTATGTTCTTTTGCCGCTTCCTTTTTTTTAAAATAAATTTGTTTACAAGAGCAGACATCACCTTTTTTTATGAAGAAATTACGAACAGATAAAAAAGCTAGTTCTTCACTTGTGATATGTGATGGTTTTCAGTTTCTTTTCTCTTGAATATGACAATTGGGGTCATATTTCAGTAATAATTAGCAGCTTGCTTCATAATAGCTGAAAGACCCTGTCATCCTTTTTGTATCTTTCCTGTATTTTCCACAAACATGAAAATTAAAGTGAATATGGGTAACATACCTAGAAAACTATTTCCTCTTTTCAGAATCCCTTTTCAAATGAGAGGTATGACTGGTCTTATAGGAGTCTTGCTCCAACAGCCCAGTGAGATTTTTCACTGACTTTTCAGCTACAAAATTTGTTGGCAAATGCAGGCCTTATGTTCCCTAAATTCCTTTTAGGTATTAAAATGAGTAAGGATGTTCTGCTATTCATGTCTCTTTACCAATTCCATACCTTGTCAGAGTATCCCTGATGACTTTGAATGCTTTGTTATGCAGACCTTTGTTACACAGATAAGTCTCAGCTTTCACTTAGCAACTTTTATTTTTATACAAATTTCCGGACCTTGATATGTGAGAATTTTCTGAATTGGAGATTTTCTGACAGAGAGCAGGAATTGTATTATATCTCAGACAAAATACTATTTTGATTAATTATGATCACAGCAGGGTTAATGTTTGTGTCTATCAAATGGTGCAGAAAAGTGTTGCAGGAAAAAAAAAAGTAAATGCAGCAGAAGTTCAGGTTGCTCTTTCTGTCAAATAATTGTGTTTGTTCTTCACAGAACAAACTTCACAGAACAAACACAACCGTTTTTTGATCATAATGATTTTTTTAACGACACTGAATCCAGATTTTAAGTTTAATTTTCATGACATAAGTATTTAAAACAATGGTCAAAGTGTTCTTTATAGAACCAGAGAATCATTAAGGTTGGAAAAGGTCTCTAAGCTCATCAAGCCCTACCATTAAACCAGCATTGCCATTCACCAATAAAACTTATTCCCAAGTGCCACATGTATATAAATTTTCTCTGACAAATATATCTCCATCTTTTCCAAAGTTTCCTGAAAATTTCTGGGAATATCATGCAAAGACTTCTGAGCGGTAATCATGAAGGCAAACTTGTGTCTGGAAGTGGCAAAGCCATGACTAGAATCTGGTCTTCTCAATTCTCAGATGTATGTGCTTTCTGATTTACAGCTATAAAGCCGAGCACCCTTGCTCCATGTTCTCCTGACCCTTGTTTTCTGTTCAAGGGTTAGCATGGGCATTTTTTTGTGATAGTGTTAGCCATTTCTTTTGAAATGTTTTTCTGGCAATCCTTAGTGCTCTGGATATAGAATAGCATAAACTATTGCACCTGTAGTGTCTCCAGGGCCACAAACCTGGGCATGTCCTAGACCTCCTTTCAGTTGAGGTCTCCCAGCCTGAGGTTTCCATCGGGTCTCTCTGTTGTGTGGCATGGACACAGCCTTGGGCAGACAGCCAAAGGCATTTAGAGAGGGAAGGAGGGAGAGGGAGAGAGAGGTGTCCTTTCCT
Organism: Cettia cetti; assembly: GCA_013401135.1. Classification (NCBI taxonomy): domain Eukaryota; kingdom Metazoa; phylum Chordata; class Aves; order Passeriformes; family Sylviidae; genus Cettia; species Cettia cetti. Next base: position 30,189 of record VZUI01013634.1, on the reverse strand, counting down.
GTAAACCAGTGCAGTGACCCACATCTTTAATTTCACTTAGGTACTGTGGGCCACCCTTTTGCTCCTCAAGTCTCTCTGTACATGTGACACCATCCTGCCCCAAACCTGTACAGGTGCATGAGGAAAAGGAAGAAGCTGTCTGTGTTCTTTTCCCTACTAGGCACACCTTGCATTGCAAGTGAGGATTTTGCCTTAAGCATCCATTCTAAGAGAGAACACAAATAAAAGCAAAGTCTTTCTTTCTGTCATGTCATTAAATAATAATCCCAAAGTAGAAATTATGTACAGCGTCTGAAAAATTTATTCTTTATAATAAATATTGTCTATTTTTAATGTTCACTTGTAAACCCTCTGGCTTTCATTGCAGTAAAACTAATCTTCAAAGCTCTGAAGCAATATGAAGTTTCTCAATGCTCTGTAAAAAACCTCACCCAGTTTCGAAGGTGTCCAATTTCAGAAGTGTACTTCTTGGCTGAATAAAATCTCTTTATCCACCTGTTCAAGTTGTAAATTTACGTAATCTTAAAGGCTTCTTTTTTTGTATGGAGAGAAACTATGATTGACCACAAATTCTAGGAAAATATTTCTCTACTGAATGAGTAGCTGAGAAGATTCAAAATTGGTTGTCTTGAACAATGTCCAAAAATAGCAAGTTACCTATATACTTTTTTATATTTGTCTTTTTCCACTGATGTTTTTATTTGCATTACAGTTGTGCCTGTTGTAGATCATGACAGATAATGTGCTGGTACACAGAAAGATGCATTTCCTTTCCTAAAAACTGTCTATTTTTAGACCAGAAGTAAGAGGTGGATATAACCAATACAGCGGGGCGGGGGGCAGGGATAGGATAAAGGTAAACTGAAAAGATGATGCTGCTGCTTGGGTCATCAGTGTCTAATGGTTTTGATTAAATTAATTTGGTTTTAATTAGTTATATAACTCTTTCTTGACTCTCCCACATTGTGTTTTCAGAGTTGGTAATTAGGAAAACTATCTCCCTGTTGTCAGATTTCATCTGGAAATTGTTTGGAAACAATAAGCAGCTATACAATGCGATTTTAATACAGTGGGTTTTCTTCCTCAGAAGTCTATGGTTGTACAACATTGTTTCTATCATTTCTAGCCCTCAAATCTGGTACTGAGGCACTCAGAAAAAATGTACGCTTTCACAACACTGTACCAAACTCTGTAAGAAATAACTGAATTGTATAAACAAAGATGTAAGGTATTGCTATATGTGTCAAATATAAGCATAGAAATTAACCAAATACATCTTGGCTGTCTTCTCCCTTCAAACTCCTCTCCCCCAGAATATAGGAGGAAATGGAAACTCTGCCATGTGGAATACAAGAGCACAAGAGAAAAAAGAAACCACGAGACTGAAGGGATGACATTTCTAGCAAACTGAGAGTAAAACACTACATGAATAAAGTTGCTAGCTAAGGCTTCAAGCCCTTATTTAGTAAGATGCTGTTATCCCCCATATGGTTGTTCTGAAGTTTAAATACTATTTCCATACTTGTATTCCTAATTAGTCATGTGTAGTGCTTTGCTGAATTGAGGCCAGTAAGAAGACATTGGTAACCCCAATACATTTAATCACTACCAGTGATTTGAACTACATGCCTTTATTTGGTTTATACTGTTATCCGAAACCCCCACATTGTTCTGCTTCTGATGCATCTCCTACTTGCTTCTTTTAGATATATACTCCTTTGTGCTCTTTAAAGAGCTAATATAGGAATGATGCATTTAAACACTATTTTAAAGTGAAGTTGGTTTTTTTTCTGGATTGGTTTTAGTTTTGGCTTGGTTTTTGTTGACTTGTTTTAAGTTTATGGGTTTTTTCTTTTTTTTTTTTTTTGAGGGTTTTTTTTTCTTGTTGTTGTTGTGGTTTTTCTTTTTCTTTATTGACTAATCTCTTTTACAGAAACTTTTAAAAAAGTGAGAAGGAAAAAAGACATTCACGTTTGATTTGGGAGTAAGCCAGTGTCAACATGATCAATGATGGGAACACTGATGATACGTTGAGTGAGTCTTTCAAGTTTTGAAACATGTAGAAACCTGCTAAATGGAACTGAGAGATCCTGACAGAGTAGCTCACCTGGCAGTAAAACTTACTGCAGGGAATAAGGAGAAAAAAACTAACAACAAAACATGCCAGATTTAAAAATTCTCATCCTTCTGCACAGGTCTCAAGTCACAGAAGCAACACTAGTTGTTGAAAGTGAGTATTCTGTGCATCCCTGATATACTAAAATACAGATTGATATTTTTTTCAGTAATGTCCCCAAAGCACTCTTTTCTCTCTTTAAAATGACTCGTGGGTGTGGTTTCCTTCATACTTAATACTTTGCAATTTCTGTTGTTTCATTAGGTGTAAGAAAAGACTTCTAGCAAATATGTGACCTCTCTTAATTTTCTTGGAATTCAGTATTCACAAAACTGTTGGCTTGTTTACCAGATGGCTTGGTCAGAATTGAGTTGTAGCTTATATCATATAGTGTATATTTATACTACTACAAAATTTCAAAGCCAAAATAGTCCAGTGAGGTTCCTACCTCCCCTGCTTTTAGTATTGTGCAAGTGCTTCCCTCCTCCAGTTGTGTTTGCCAGTGTTCCTCTATTCCAGTCTCAGCAGGTGAGAACAGTTTCCCCTGAGCAAGCTCTACTCTGTTTCTCTACTGAAACTGAAACAGGGTATGGCTATTTTGTCCAAGCCAAAGTCTGACTATGCTTTCTTGAATACAGCTGTAATAAGATAGCAATAGCAGCTGGGAGGCGTTGCCACAGGTTTCTGATCAGGCTGAAGGTGCTGAATGTTAGCATATTATGAAACCATATACTGGAGTTTAATGGTTATATGCTTAAATGTCTATCCCATGCAGGTATTTATGCAATGGTGCTGCCAGGTCTATTTTATGCTATTTGGCCATTGCACCTATGGTGGCAATGCTTATTGCACCTTTATTTTGACGTGTTCATACACCCTTGTTGCTGCTTTCTTACTGCTTGTTGCTTCATGATCTGGCCAGAGGATTCAGATTGTAATTAGAAGAGTTTTTGTATTTGGTACCAAATAACCATTATAGCTTCATCTAACTAGGTTCAGAAAATTGACACACTAAATAACTTGTTCTAAAAGTGCAGTACAAGCCTATTAGGTTTACCCCACATTTTCATGGATCCAACTTATGTGCTAAACTGATTAATTTCACCACCTCTTCTAGACAAGCTGGACTTTTCAGACATTTCTAAGTTAATATAAATTCAGTGTCACTGAAGCCCTCATATCATCCTGAACATCATATGCTTAGTTACTAAGTATTATTCTGGAAACAAAATAAATAAATCCTCCTGTCTACCTTTGGGGGGTTGCAGCTTGAAGACCAGAGGATACAATGCTTCAAATGGTGGACTCCTATAAATGCAGATGACTTAAGAATTATGAACCAGGAAGCCTACTAAAAGTAAGGAGGAAATATGCCAGGGAAAAATAAACCACAGAAAAAAATTGCATCTTTCAGTCATGCAGAAGAAGGACAGAGTGTAACACAGAGTGTAACACTAGAAGTTAATTTAAAACTCGAACTGCATAGAGTCTCAACAGAGATTTCACTTGGAAGGTAAAATAACATGTAACCACCTGTTTTCCATCTTTACTGAACTGTCCTGGTTTTGATCTTGTCTTTCTTAATCTATTTAAAACAAAAACAAATGAATTCATTTAGTATCTTGCTGTGGCTCCACTGGACTTCTCTAATAGCTTTAAATGCAAATTATCCTGGCAAATTAATATTTCTCAATAACATTAACCTCCTTCTACAAAGAATCCCCTCACCTCAAGTCCCTAAACCTCTGTCTTGAAGAAGAGAATAACAGACCTTTAGTTCTTGACCCTTGCACTGAAGTACTTGCTGTGGTCATTCATTCAGAATAAATAAAAAAGACAATAAGCTAAGGACTAAAGAAGCACTGTTCATAACAACTTTTTTTTTTAATTGACTATTTCTGTCCATCCATCTATCATTTGCTGTATGCACTATCATTCTTACTTAACCCACTGTCTGATTTGGACTGCCAAATGACAGAGTAATTCAGTTTGGAAGGGAACTTAGAGCTCTTTCTTCAGAGGGGAAAAACTGAAAGTAGATCAGGCTGCTCAGCACCTTACCAGCTCTGCCAAAGGTGGGTTGTGGCCATTCCACACAACCTGTTTCAATGCTTAGTTATCCTTGCAATTGAAAACATCTCCTTATATCAGTCTGGAACCTCTCTAGGTTTGGTCTTTGTCCTTCTCTCATCCTCCACCATCCAGATTCTGGCTTCATCTCCTTGGTGTCCATGGATACTGGTCAGTCCCACCAAAGACAACCCTGCCCCAGGCTGGACAAGTGCAGGCCCTTCAGCCTCCCATCACCAGCCAACTGCTCCAGCCCACCCACCACAGTCACCCTACACTGAATTCACTCCACTTTATCTGCTCCCTTGTTGTCCTGGGGGCCTAAAACTGGGTGCAAGGATCCAGATGTAGCCTAACAAATGTCAGGTAATATGGGATGACCATTTTCCTTCATCTGTTGGCCATCCTCCAGTTGGTACAGCCTGGTGTGCTGCTAAGCCTCCACCACTGCCAGGGCACCAGTAGGCCTGACCTCTGGAACAGCTCTAAGGGATAACTTAAACTGATTTGGCAATTAATGCTTTAATTGTTCTCCTCTCAGTTCACAGCATTTCACAGGTCAGAATAAACGAAACTGGGTACAGAATGTGCAAACCCTTAGCAGGAGATTGTAAACATTATAATTCACCTGGAAGTCATGGGCCCTTCACTGTGAACAGCAGAACAGCATATGATCTAGTCAGTGGGGACCTGAAAGACAGCTTCTGGGAATCTCTGCAAGCTCCTTGGTCAGTTGGTAATTTAGATTTCTTGCAACTTCACACTTAATGCCCTTTATGTATTGATCACTTCACTGTAGAATAACACTCATCCTTCTCTACAGTGGAAGCATTCTTTTGATGTTTTCTGTCTTGTTAACATTTCAGTGGATTAAAGCTCTGTATATTTGGGCAACCTTTGTCTAACATTTATACTATTATGTATATTATGTAACACTGATTATACTGATGAAATGAACTAACTGGCCTGTGAACTGAAGTGCCCATCAAAGGCTTTTAGATGTGCAAACGTGTGTGATTTCAGTCAGCAACGTGAGAGGCCATGAAGTACTCTGACCACTCGCAGTGGGGAATGGACTATGAAGTGGGACACAAGGCTTTATTATGCAGGTCTATGAAAATATTAGAAACCAGGCATGTGACTGTTTAAGTAAAGCATTGCAGTACTGTTAATTTTTTTCTGGATAGTTTGTAGTTATTGCAGAGACACTCATCAAGTATTTATTTTTCAAATGCCCTCTTAATGACCGCAGGTAAAGCCTATCTCAGCAGATACTATTTTTGATTTATACCACTTCATCTAATTTATGCTGAAATCATTTGTAGTTTATTACATTTTTTTACAGATGTGTGTGTGTATGTATATATGTGTGTGCATGTGTGACAGGTAAAGAAAAAGGAAATCCAATTCTGCTTTTGAAATGTCAAAGAAAAAAAGTCAATGCTTATGAAACGTGTGACATGAGAGAAAGATCCCAATATATTACAATTATTTTTAAACAAATGGTGCATTTTTAGTGTGGGTTGTTCTTTATTTCTGGAAGTGTGCAACTTTTTTTCTCTCTCTTTTAGTAGCGTGAAGCCTTCTTGAGATGAGGAAGATTGTGACTACTCACTTTCCAGTTTAAACTCCCTTTTTGAAAAATCTCTATAAATACTTCACTTTTTTTTTCCTCTTCCTCTTTCCGAGTGTCACTAGGACAGTTTATAGATTCAGACTTTTTTTCCGTAGCAAAATTTGCAACTATATGGGAAAAAAACCAAACTCAAAAGTCTTCTACTTGGAATAAAGGATTCTTTTTTTCCATGCTGTCTTTTGCAGGTTGTAGTTAGAGGCTTAGTACCCCACTTTTGCTCGAGTGTCTTTGTGGCCTGACCTTCCATGATAACTTCTTATTGAATTGCTGCAAAGGACCATGGCTACTCCTAATTGTGCTAAAAAAAGGGAAATATCTCCCTAAGAAATCTGGAACATGGAACAGAGTGAGAGCAGGAGGTGTACAAACACTGCAATGGCTAATTAAATAGACTGCAGTGGCCAGGTCTAACAGACATCTCGGCACCTTCTCCTCAGCAACAGCTTAAGTTGCCAAAGACTGGCAGACCTGTAAAGTAAGCAGTCAGAATTGTTCATTGTTTTTTCTTTTTTTTTCCTTTAAATTTTCACGTTCTTTTCATTGTAGTTACTGTCCTACCAGATTGCCTCAATAAAGTTCATCCTTCTTTGTAGAAATACATCTGCACAGCATTGCAGCCAAGAGAATCATGTGAAAAGGAACAAAGATTACTGTCTGTAAGGCAAAGATTTCATATCTCTGTGACAAAGAAAGTAAGGGATCCTGGAGATTAGGGTCACTAATGTTAGGAATTGCTGCAGCCTGCAGAACACAGACAAGGTCTGTATTGTAGGATTTTGTGAAAGAGAAAGTGATTTTACACATTTTCATGTGGAAAAAGTACTCCGCTACAAAGTGGAATTTTAGCATTTTTGCAAAACTTATTTTACTTGTCAGTGCAAGTGAAGAAAATGCACTGTTAACAGCATAAAAACAATATTTTAAAATTACTAGAGCTTGTACAAATAGAAATGCTTTTGAAAAAAATTTAAATATAATACTTACAACAAAGAAATATCAACCCCAGGTCATTTAATGATTTTGAAAATGTTGTACATCAGGAGCTAGAAAACACTTGTTTATATATATTTAACTTGAAATGTAGGTTTTTGATGTGGGGGACCATGGATTTAGTCTTTTCCAACTATCTTTTCTCTACTTCAAGTTGAAATACAGTTGGACCTCTGCTACCAAAAGTTAATCAAATCTTCACTGGTTTTCTTTCGGAGTGAGTTTAATTGTTCTATAACCAGGCTGGGTGCACAATGCAATCCTACCCATGGCTACATTAATTTATTTAAATTGCTTCAGAACATGACAGTGATAGATTATAATATGAAATCTGTGTTGATCAACAGCAGGCTCCCCACAAAACAGTTAAGTACAAGAAGTGCAATAATGTGAACAAATCATTCTTTAAACAAGCTGGCAGGTGGAAGATCTGGTTTTAAATACTGAGACTGCAATCAGTTGAAGTACTGAACTATAGGCACTCTTGATTAGCATGTGATTCTAAGAGAAAATAGGAAGGGATAGCATAGAGTGGAACATTTCTCTGTTAGGCAAAGCCAACATATTTATCTTAATTACAGTGGCTTATAAGTAAAAACCCCTTTTGACAAGTCTTCCTATAAGATGAAGTGCTACTTAGTTTGCAAAAAGAGTCAAGATGGAGAGTGAATGTAATTGGCAAGTGAATATTCAGAACATGAAATATTGTTTAATAGCATACTTGAAATAAATATTTTTGTAATTCATGGTGCTGAGGACATCCAAGTAATGATATTAATGCCTCCTAGTATTAGTTATACAGCAGTCTAGGTACCTTGCTGCACTGGTGCCACAAATTACAGCATTGAAGTTCATGTATATTGACAGAGCTTAATCTGTTCCAACATTTTTTTTTTCCCCTTTAAGAGCTGCTAGATCAACCAGCCATTTGATTTTTTCTAGTATTCTCAATAGTGTGCAAGTGTGCCCAGTAGTTTTCTTTGTAGGACAGTGGTTTGGCTTCTCAAAAATTATGTCCACTACATCAACCAGTAATAATCTAAACTTTCTTAATGATTCATCTATAAACCCTTTCTTTGTTTTTCTCTGGGGCTTTTTGTTCACTTGGTTGGTTGGTTTTGTTGTTGGTGGTGTGGTCTACTTGTTTGTTTTTCTTGGGATGTTAATTTCTTACTAGGATTTAACATCTGCTTGCATTCTACTGCAAGCAACCAGTTCACATATATGTGTTGACAATATCCCATGATCCCAAATAACTTAATGAATAATATGTAGCTGCCCCAACAAGTAAGTAGTGGGAACTCGTGATGTTTTGCTGAGAGAAAAAACAAAGTGAAAAAATATCTGCACAGCAATTTTTCTTGTTAAGTTTTTGTAAATCTCTGTTAAGGCAAAATGCACAGCACAGTAGCCATTGTGTGCAGCAAGAATATTTTGTGACTGTACTGGATTAGTTTTCAAAGTCCCAGATGTTTAAGAAGTCAGCTCATTAACTTACACCATCTCAAATATCCTGGAAATAAGTGGGAATTAATATTTCTTGTTTTCAAGAAAATGTTACAGGCAGGACCCTGCTTCTCTACCTGCCTTCTGTGTGACTTACAGGTAAGAGCCTGAACTACAATGGGCTGTATCCAGTGCTTAGAAAATGAATAAATGTAGAGGGGGAAATGAAGATGTCTATGTAAATTGGGATAGTTTCCAAAGTGACTCACCCTAAATCATGGCAAAAATTCTGATCCCTTGAAACTGCACCTTGTGCCAGAATTACACAGCTGAGTACTCTCACCCTCTCTTTCACAATCTCACTCTACAACAGTTTACTGAAAATAATCATGGTAGTGCTCCACCCTGAAAAGAAAATACTGAAATCAACCTGAGGTTACATAAAGGGATTCTGCTAGTCTGAACAGTGAAAAAAAAAATGGGAAAAAATAAGGAAATACCTTGAATGTAAGTGTATTTTCCAGATGTCCTTGTAAAGTGATATCACTTTTTAACGTTATCTTTCTCTTTATGAGAAAGGCTACTAAATGGCCTCAGGCTTGGCCTCATGTAGGCAATCTCAATGCACTGAAGAGCATGTTACATACTTGTGAGAAGGTCAAGAATTGATGGCAGAAATATTTTCACCAAAAACTTAGGTTCTCTTTGGCAGAATTCACGTTAGCAATAATTCCACAAAGCAACCAGTCTGAGAAATATCTTCAAGACTAGCTCAGCTGGTTAGAACAGTGTTGCCAAGAACACTGGGTTTGGTTCCTGTGTGGGCCATTCACTTGAAAGTTGTACTTGATGATGCTTTTGGGTCTGGTCCTTCCAAACTCAGAATATTCCATATTCTGTGAAGTAAACTGAATGAAAATTGAGTACATCAGCAGTGCAGAGAAACCAGAGAAGCTTCAGGCTGCACACTGCTTTTAGCAGTCTGTCTTTTTACTGGAGTGTTAGGACTTTTGTTTTGTTTTACCTTAACCTTTATTTGGGAGAATGAAACTTGTGATCTTATGAGGAACAGGTATGGGAAGAGTCAGGTGTATGAGTCAACTGTTTTACAAGTGCTGATGAAGAGGCCAAGATTTGCGTCATACTGAGAGAAACCTTGTTTCATGAGGGGGTCAAGATTGTTGTTGAAATGCCTCATTTTGTCAAGGACTCAACCTGTAGAGGTTAATAGAAGACAAATATTTGTCAAGTTAAATATACCATGAAATTAACAAAAAAAGGAAAGGGCAGAGACTGATAACTTGCAGATGGGAAGTTATTAAAACAAAAAATATGTTTATTAGAAAACAGTTAAATCTTATTATTAAATAAAAAAATTCATATATAATAAAGAAAAAATATTAACCCCAGGTCTTTATGGCAAAAATGCTGTCTTAGAACAGGAAAATATATAGAACATTATTATGCAAATATTATTACTTAGCATTATTTCAAGGGGGTCATCAATAGTGGCAGCAGCTGCTAAATGTTTCATGTTTAGGAAGAGAACACATATGAAATGATTTATGGGAATACAGACAACTTTAGCTGCTCCAAAAAAAGCTACATGGAGAATGATGAATCCTGACTCAAGCCCAAACTGCGTCTTCACTACTTTGATGCAAGACGGTTGTGAGTCAACAGCACCCCAAGGAAAAAATCCAGGCTCCTACATTCCTTTGCAGAGACTAAAACCTTTCCCACTTTGCAGGTTTCCAGTGTCAGGATCTGCACCTTTACTGATCTCATCCTGACTTTTGTTGTGTTGTAGGGCTGACACCATGCAGATAGCTCAGCTGAGAAGGTCTGTTCCAGAATGCTCAAGGCTGGAATCCTTTGCCTCCTTTACACACTGTTTATGTTGGGGCCAATGCCCAACTTCTGCCATAATTCAGTTTTTAATAGTTAGCTATGTAACTCAATATTAGTCTATTTAATAATATTGACACTTCAGAGTAGACACTTCTCAATGGAGAATCTACATATATCATAGTTGTATACTTTAACGTTAGTCATTCCACTGTGGAGGAGCCTATTTGTATCCTTTTGTAAAAGAGAACTTCTGTGGGGAGCTCGGATGTTAAATTTCACTATTTAGGTGGTTAGTGCCAGATGAGTTTTGGTTATTTTTGATTAAATGGGAGCAGGAACAGTATTAAATATTTCAAATATACTGACTTGTTGATGCATGCCAACAATTTCTGTTCTAATTAAGGAGAAGAATAGTTGAACATCTTAGTTCAACTTTCTCCACAAAATCCTTGAATTCAGTAAGTCTCTGAACTATATGTCAAATGTCTGCTTGAATTTCATTGTAGAATACCCATCATAGAGAGGTACTTATGGAAGGAAATTTCCTGGTTAAGGGGAATTCCCTTTGTAAGTATATCTTATCAATCTTTGCTTCCACATTCCTGCCTAGAGTATCAGTGAACTAGGGATGCGTCAGGAGGAGGCACAGCAGGTCTGCAAAGATAAGGGAAGTCCTGCTGGTCTGTTGCACTTGCCACTGGTATAAAAAGTTGGCAAAATTCCTGGAGATGTCCCATAGTACCTTTAGAGCCATGGCTAAAAAGGGTGTTTGCACTTGGTCTCCAATCAGGCTGGCCCCGGTTCAAAAGCCACATGCAAACAGCACCAGTCTTGAGCTCTGCCTCTCAGAAGGGTTCATTAACAGGTGTAGCATTGCATAGTCAGCAGTTACATAGATATCAGTTTAGATGAACACACATCATCTGAGTTCAAGTCTGCTCAGAGCATTGTGGATATCCCTTGTTATGTCTGTAATACACCAGGTGAATATTTTCCAAGCAGTCCTGGAAGCACTAGGCATTGTAATACAGAGTTAAGTTCTGCTGCTTTGTTAATATCTTGAAACTATAAGGGAATGTTAAAATTTCTGGGTTTGTATGTGGAAGGTTTACTAAGAGGTACTTGCTCTTAGAGGCAGTAATTTACATTAGCTCAGTTCTAAAAACACTTATGCATGAAATTAGCATCATTCATCCAAGTGGTCCCTGTCCAGTTCCACAGGATCACACATGCATGAAGACCATTCATATGAGTATTTGTAAGATTGAAGTTCATATCTAGAGTTCAAAGTTCACATCTGAGAGCAGAATAAATTTTGAATCTCATTAAAAATATAGATCTGTTTCTTGCCAATCAGATGCATAAATTGATGAACACCACACTGAAACATGACTTTGACCAGGAAGGCTGCAGGAAAAAGGAAGTGATTGTTACTGATTGTAGCTTAACCTCAGGGCAAAGCGTGAGGACATATGAATTTTTCAAGAAGCCAGTATCAACAACCTTCTGCTTTCCAGAGATGATAATTTTTCTTAGATCAGTTTGTGAGTCTGGAGCTGAAGAACATCATTTGCAAAAAATCCACACTTCCTTGAAGTAGAATGTTGTCAGTATAACTTAGCTTTGAGATTGACCTACAAAATATAAATTAGAGTCTGGAAACACTGGATGTCGTTTCTAAAACCCAGACATGATGCTTTTGCTCTTCTTGCACCATAGAACTTTGGAAATAGAAATATTTTAAAAACAACTTAGAAATTAATAAAGCATATTGGGTCATTTGCCTCTTTATTACATTTCTTAATTAAACAACTAAGTAATTCTCTAGTAATTTTCCTGAGGAAGAATTGAAACTAGAGAAATTAAATCTGTGTTGGAGATAGTACTGCTCAAAAATTGAGGTTTACTTCCTTTAAAAATAGTTTTTTTCCTTTTGCAACCCTTCAATTCCTGCCTATAAAAACACTGGACTATTTGAATATTAGGACATGCTTTCCAGTCTGTATTGTATAAGAAACAAAAGAGAAATATTTCAAAAGATATGTTACTGCAACATAGTCTTCATTTATAATGACAAGTTTTTTGTTGTTGTATTGATTATTTCAAGCATATTTGTAAGAGATGTTCTTTGAGAACTGCCAACTTGGCAGTCTACAGTTAAGAATACCCTAGATCCATTTTCTCAACATTTACAGTCTGATGGTCCAAACATGCCAAGAATTAATATCTTGGTGTCTCACCTATTGTGTTGTCAAGACTCACTTTTCAGGGGAGCATGTTTTCTTACAGAGTACATCTAAGACCACTCTAGTAAAACAGGTTGCTCACAATCACCATTCAGGCTAACACATTCTTGAGAAATTTCAGACAAATCCTCTGTGTTTTGTACTAAGTACCTTTCCTGGTCATTTGCTCTCCCTTAGATATTTAACAGCTGTCTGTCTAGCCAACCAATAATTTGGCATAACTTTTCCCATTCTCTTTGCCTGGCCCATTACTCTTATGCTGGCATAAGGAACATTTCTACTGCTTGAACATTTGACAATGTCTTTCTTACACTTTTATATATTTTCCCTATGTGTATGTCAGCCTCAAAACATACACATCTCCTTAATACCTTGTGTCCTGGACGTAAAAAGGGGTCTGCCTATCATATGTGCGTTCCAGAACTGGTTTACCACATAAGGACAATTGGGCAAACTCTAAGGCCTTGACAATGAAGGTTCTTATCCAAATCATTCTGCTAAGAGCTACTTGACTGTTATTACTGAAGGCAAGATTTCTCTGGAGAATATAGTCTTGAGAAATTACATCTGTAAGCATCCTTAGTAATGGGGCATCCATTTACCTTAGCATTATTTTCATTGATGCTTCATTCACTTCCTGCCTCTGTTCTTTGTTTATTGCAATATAGTAATTTCACTTTGTCATTTCCTAATTCATTTCTCAGTTGGATGCTGCATTCAACTTTCTCATCTGGTCTTAATACATGCAGCTTAAAGGAGTTGTGCATTTTACACACATGATATAATTTCTTTTCTCCTGTTTCTGCTTCTCTTCATTATCCACCAAAGACTTAACCTCCTTTAAGGGAATTTATACTATATATTTTCTGTTACCAAAGTTTTCTGTGTTATATGACATGATAATTAGCAGAAAAAGATATTTTTCATTTTGAAGCCACAGTGTTTTTCTGCCTCTTCTTTCTCCTGTAACATAACTTTTCAGTGGAAAGAAGTGTGCAATTATAAAATTGAAATCTAATTCTACAGATGTCTCCTAAAAGGCTGGAACATCCAACCCAAGATATATTAGGGGAAGGTGTGTGTGTACGCAGAATATATTGCAATACATAAGAATATAAGTAATAGATGTAATAATAATCTGTAATATATGGTCCTAAGTATTTATATGTAAAAATATATAAGAATTGCATTAATTATATTAATATGCATACTATATAAAATAAACATAATTGTAATAAAATGGAGTAGAATAGACTAGACAAAACCAGAAAGAAGAGAACAGGAGTGTGATAACAAAAAAGTGCAGATTTTATGACACAATGTAACACTACATCAGATTTCTGTTCTGTCTCCATAAGTTCAGAGTAGAATTTATGGATCATGCAAGTGGCTGAAGTGGCATGGAGAATATTTATGTTTGTATAACTTTATGACTTTGGCTTAGATGCTAAGTTAGCCAGCAGGTCACCTATGACATTGTGGGAAGATAGACGTCTCCTAACATTAACTGGACCAGAAGCCTGGCCAAAGTGCTCTGAAGTAACCTTTGGAGTAGCTATTTATGCTATATAAAATCCTATAAAAATTATACATACTCTGATCAAAAACTTGAGAATTTTTCACCTGACTTAATCCATTTTGCTTGGTGTATGTAAGTTGGAACAAGAGTGAAAAGTCAAATCTCAATATAAAAAGGACAAAGTGTAGTCTTACTCAGATTTTGATAGTCCAGGTGAATATTACTCTTGTCACCCTCCTAACTTCTGTCTTCAGGCCAAGTTCAGATAAATCTCCTCACAATATTGTCTGTGATAGGAAGAATTAGTTGAATTATGGAATAGTAATTTTTCTTTTCTTGTTTTAGAAATGTTACATGGGGGACTTTGTGCAGTGATTTGCCCAGGTACAGTGAAAGCTCTTACCAATCAGCATTTTGTTATGGTTATACTAACACATATTATTTTGGTTTGGAATACAGATGCACTAACATCTAGGGTAAAAAAAAATGAGGCTTTATGTTATTTTTAAAATTAATAATGCAGAAATAAATTATGATTCTTGGACACAGAGCATTCTCACTGCTATATTCAACTACTTTATTTAATAACAGTTCTACAGACATGAAGAGGACAGCTCATGGATCTAGATATTATTTTTGTTGAGCAAAGCTGACAATATGTCCTTGAGATACTAAATGTGACAGAATTCAGTGGGGCATCTGCTAAGGGAGACACAAGTTCACAACGTGGAGCACATTTTCACTTACTATTATGTGGCAGAAGATTAGCACTCTATGTAAAATCACTTTCAGTCATCCAGTCTAAATAAATATAAGATTTGCAGAGGTGAATACTGATCTATTTTTTTTTTTTTTGTGAGAAATTATTATGTGATTGCTTCCACTTTGCAAGGCTGTGGAAATAGAAAAATAATAGGTTGAAATATATATTCTATTTGTTTTATGTTGCATTTTATTCTATGACTATGTAAAAAAAGAAAGAACGTAGTGGAAAGCGTTCAAATCTCAAGTGAAAAAGTCATTAGAAATGAATGGGCTGTGTGCAACGAAATCATTACCATGACATCCTGTAGGATACAAAAAGCAGACTAGCAGTAATTGCAGTCCTACAGGAAAAATCAATAGATGCTTCTCATGCCTTTCTGATTGAGACTGTAGCATGATATTAGTAACCTGTGAAATATGGGGTATCCATTTAATCTAACTTGAAAGTATAAAAATGTTATCTACTCATTCATATTCTTCATGCTTGCATAACTCCTTAGTCTCCTGCTATGATAGTCTTTCTGATAGAATCCTGAGGGAAGAACATTTCTGTTATGCTTACAGGAATTATGTGCTGAAGAGGAACAAGAATGAAGTGGTAATACATGTAAGCATTCAAAAGTAAAAAGAAAATACTAAATTTAAGATGCCAAAGATATGCGCTACAACCAAGGACTTAATTTTTCTCTCATTGTGTAAATGAAGAATAAATTCCTCTGACTTCATTAGAGCAACACCTCGTGAATCTATTATAGCATGAGAATTGAGTCTAAAGGATAGAACTACCCCTTGTTTTACATTATGGCTTCTAGTTAAAAAACAAATAGGACTTAAATCATAGAATTCCAGAACTATTCTTCAGTTCCCAAAATGTTAATGCCAAAGGCATTTCACAGTTATAGATCAGATTGTAATATTATGCTTAAAATTATTTCCTTTAGGGATGATACTTGTCCTCCATACCTGGGTACCTACCAGGTACTTTTCCTACCTGGGAAATGTATTAATGGGAAATTGAGTTACTTTCCAAAATGGAGAGCTCAAGAAGCACGTTATAAAATTCAATCTCTTTCAGGAACATTATATTGCTTTGTGACTTATTTATTGCTCTATCTTTTCATATTTGACATGGCAATATAGAATGCCATTTACTTATATTTCAGCTTATCTCATTTAATAAATTTATCTTGCAAAAATACATCTTTGGTGTACTGACAAATTCAGCTCCAAGTCTTCAAAACACTGATTCAGTCCATCACACATGTAAAAGCTTATCTTCAATCATATACTTAAGCTAATAGCTTCTGGATAAGCCACTTAAAATGGGAATTAACTTCAAGCAACTACTTAAATGTTCTGCTCAGTCAGAACCTTTTCCTTCTTACCCTCTGCCCCCATGTCCGCATCAACTGTGTGAAAAGCATCTGACAAGTACAACCCTGTTCTTCAACTGGTAAAACTTCAACCCACAGATCAAACTGAAGAACAGGATGACACGAATATGAAAGTTACTAATGTCAATAAATAATAGATCTTACAGTTAAGCAGTAAAACCCATTAGGATTATATAAATTTCAGTACAGTGAAAACACTGTAAACTGGCCTAAGTAAATATGTTCATTGCTTCTTGAGCCATGTTTACTTCAGATAAGTTCTGAGGCAAACAACATTTTTAACACTGTTCAAACTGTAAAAAATGTGAAACCATGTATCAAAAAGCCTATTTCAAATATTAAAATTAAATGACAATGATGATTCTAACATCCTCTACAAAAAACTCCTTTAAGAAAGGATGCTCTAATTTTAACACAGTCAAATGTGAGCTTTATTTAGTTAAACGGTTTAAATATTTCACAAAATATCAGAAGTTTTCTAGAAGACCTGGGGAAGCAGCATTAAGTTGGCCTAGACTACTCTCATATGGTTAGCCATCAGTACAGTTTACTTCAGTAATTAAGACCATACAGAGTATTTCTATCAGAAATATTGATATATTTGATCAACTCACCTATGAACAAACTGCAATGAAATGTTTGTCTTTTTAACCCACTGCATGAGGCCATTAGAATAATCTAGCATCTAAAGTCTGCATGCTGTCTATGCTCTGTTTTCTTGGCCATAAATGCGTCCAAAATCACAAATTCTTTGTATAAGATACTAGCAGAACTAAATAAAATAGGTGCATTGCTTAATGTTTCATTAAATTTTATATGTACCATAAACCAGAACTACACTGGACAGGATTCTTAATTTAATTATGAGATTGTCATTCAACTTTATCTCTGGAAATCGATACCTACCAATTTTTATGAGCATGATTTTCATATCTGCTAAGTATCTGCACCTCCCGATTTCATTAAAAGTTGTGGATGACCACCACATCTTTAGGTTCAAATGATAAGAACATGAATGGATTAGAAACACTTGCTTCACAGCTCAAAATTTGCCATTGGTTATTATGCCACAACAGAGTGATTTCAAGACTCAGCAATCTGTGAAGGTAACCCACCATTAAGGTCATCACCTATCTGCATACTTACACGTAGCCTGGCATTGTACTACCATATATACCTCAAGCAAGTCATTAGGTTAATTACAATGCATTGGTCAAATTGAAGATTTTTCAGGCCAGAAGGGACCATTCTAACTAAATAATATGACCACTTGTGTAATACAGATGATACATTTGCCCAGAGATTTCTGCATCAGACTCAATTTTTTGTTTAAGCTCAAAAGTAGCTTCTGGAAAAAAAGACTAATAAAGCTTGTAAATGACTGTTAGTAATAGCATCATGTGGCACGCCGCCTCTAAATCCATCCTGACTTACCTTCATGTCTACACCAATGTAGTGAGGTCAGTCATTACAATGTTTCTGCTAACCTATTACATATTGCTTCATTTACTTGTAGCCATCATCCCATTTAATCATCCCATTTATGATGCACGACCCAATGCTGATGGCATTTGAGGATACACCCGTCTGATTACCTTCTCTATGTATGCAAGTCAGTTTCTCTTTGTGATTTAGTGCTGCTGCACTTGCAAAAAACTAACCAAAGAAAAAACCCCAAGTAGTTTTCACTCCCACCTTTCCAGAAATTTGCTTTGTATTTTTCAGGTAGATAAAATATTGTCATTAATAAACAACCTGACATTTTTGTTTATTGAAAATATGTCCTGCCAATTCTGTGAGCTAAATGATTCCCTGTTCAAAAGTGATACATACTAAATTTCCCATGTAATCAAACTAATAAATCAATTTAATTTAAGCTTGTGTGCCCACATTGCACACAAATAGCCTAGCATAGGTTAGTGGATTAGCTTTCCCTATAAAAAGTAGCTAAACCAAATGTTATAATAAGAAACATGTTTATACTGTAATTTTGTTGACAAAACAGTCACTTGTCTGTTGCCACTTTCTGTCCCACAATAAGAAATAGAGGGAGGGAATGAAATTACTTTTTCAAAGCCAAAATCATATGACTGATGAGAAATTGTTCAAAATTCTGTGATATTACAACTAAGAATAAAGTAATATATATTCAGAGAATACACTGGAAGTTCAGTTATGACTCAGAATTAAAAAAAAATGTTTATGATGTGGATAGGTATGCAATTTGATATAGCAATAGGACTGTCTAATTCCAGTATGTGCAGTTTGCAGGTCTCTCTTCTAATCATGAAAATTGTTCAAATAGCAGCTACTGTGGAACACTGCACCAGGATCATCAGCCAAATTTACACATTTGTTTTCCATACCTTTCTATTTCCTATATGAGTGTATGAATTTTTGGACTTGAGAGGACTTTCCAGCTGTTGAGTTCAGAGACTTGCATGAATACTTGTCATCTCCATGCTGGGGCCAAAACTCTGGGACACAGTATTCCCCTTTATCTCAGAAAACTTCTATTTTCCATTAAAAAAGAGACACAAATGTTTGATTTGTGGGGAAAAAAAACAAAAGAAAACAAACCCAAAACAAAACAAAAACAAACCCACAAACAACAAACAAAACTATACACCCCAATTTCTTCCAAAGACCACAAAGACTTTCCTTGGTGAAAATCATTCTCAGTCATGAAAGCCCTGTTGGTTCGGGCTGCTCATAGGACGGGTCAGGTTGAAGGGACCTCAGGAGATGTCTTGTTCAGCCTCCTGCTCAGAGCAGAAGGACCTGCAAGGCCAGACAGATTACTCAGAGCTGAGTCAATTTGGCCTTGGAAATCAGTAACCGTGGAAGCTGTATATCCTCCTGTATGTCCTCATCAGGGAACAATTTTTTTTCTTATATCTGGCTGTATGTTTGTTATTTCAAACGGTGCCTGTTGTCCCTTGTCCTGCTCCTTTGCCCTGCACCTTCTTGATGCCCTCCCTGTAGGTGCTGAGGGCTGCTGCCTTCCCCTGAAGTCTCTGCTCTAGAAGGAAGAAGCTCAGCTTGTCTCCTGACAAGGCAAATGTTGCCCTGCCAATAATATGTGCCAAACTCAGTCCAGTATATTTGTGTCTTCCATATTGGAAGGCCCAAACTGGGCAGGAACTCAGTGCTTAATATAGACCAACAAGTGCTGTGCACATGGAGATAATCACTTCCCTAATTGACAGGCTGTGTCACAAAAGTCTGGGATGCTGGCAATGCCTTCATTGCCAGAGCAGACTGTCTTGTCTCATGCTCAACTTAATGTCTGCCAGGATCTCCAGGGACTGTTCTGCAAAACTGTCCACCATCCTTGTCTCTACTATTTCAAGGGCCTCTTCCAAGGAAAAAGGTAAAAAGTTTTGCATTTGTCCTTGAATTCATTAGGCTCTGTGAACCCATTCCTCCAGAAGGCCCCTCTGGATGGCAGCCATGACCTCAAGTATATTGGCAGGTCCTCTCAATTTGCTGCCAGCTACAAGCCTGATAGGAGTATACTCCATCCAATTCATTACTCTGGTCAGGTGACTTGGTAGGTGTAGGAAGGAATGTGGCAGAGGGAGAACACATCCAGCTTTCCTATTCCTTCTGTTCAGTTGCCACAAGCATCCATACAGACTGCTGATAGAAATAATAGTCTTCTAGTATCTAAAGAGTCATCAAGAAAGCTGAAAAAGGACGTTCTACAAGGACATGTAATGATAGGACATGGGGTAATAGCTTCAAGCTGAAAGAGGAGAGGTTTATGTTAGATATTAGGATGAAATTCTTCACTGTGAGGGTGGTGAGGGGTTGGAATACGTTGCCCAGAGAAGTTGTACATTCTGCATCTCTGCTGGTGTTCAAGGCCAGGCTGGATGGGATGTGAGCAGCCTGGTCTAGTGAAAGGTGTCCCAGGACTGGAGGGTTGGACCAAGATGATCTTTAAGTTCCTTTCCAGCTCAAATCATTCTGTCTCTCTGATCCACAGCTTGCAGTTCAATGCTGCCATATGTAAATGGAGGCTACCATCTCTCCTTATTCTTTGCCTTTCTGAGACTTACCATGAACAGGAAGCAGTGTGATGTTACTTTAAGAAAAGAAAGGTGTTCAATATAGAAACATAGAATATAGATTCTTTGCATCTAGCAGATAAATAATCAAGATTATGTGTGGCTTCTTGCATCATTACCTTTGCATGTATATTCAATAATAAATATTTGAGACACATTTTTGCTGTTCTCCCTAAGACAAGAATTACGTCTGTCTTAGAGTTTGTTTTGAGTTGAATGAGCAGTTGTGTGCTGACTTACCAAAATAAGACAACCAATGTCAAAAGTGGTACCAATTTTTTCCTTGGTTTGGGTATTCTGCCAATGGCTTTGAGGAATGATTGCTAGTTCTGTGGGTATGACCAGATACAGAAATGCAAATCTTGCTGTTTGTTTCAATTCCAAAGTAATTAATGTAAGCATTCAAAATTCTTGAGTGCTCATGGTAATTTTTATAACTTCCATTAGGATCAGCTATGCAAATTAATATTCTAGAGAAATCTGATCATAAACACCTACAAGTTTATCAGTTAATAGCATCACTCGTACATGAAGTTGATTCTTGACTGAATCCACAGGGTTGAAAATATTGTTACTCTCTTTAAAAAGTCTCTCACTCCATGCACAGATAATGGCACACCTCTTGTACATTTATTGTAAATGTATGACACAGGCTGAAAGATTTAGTGCATTCAGGTCTAGCGATACCTCAGGTGAAACAAGCATGTGGAAATGGTTCATACAAGAAAACCTTTGGAGATTTGATAGCTGAAAGAGTTCATGTTCCTTGCTAGTTCAGCTTTTGTAGTCCAAAAAGATTAAGGAAAAAAAATATAATTTCAAAACTAGTATCTTCATTCTGCAAAAAATTTCAGTACTTCATGTCTTACTGAAGCATGAAACCTGGTTCATTGATAAAGGTTTCCTACATTGATGAGAGCTGAGTAACAAGACCATTCCATATCACCACAATGGAAGAAGCAAAACTCTCTTGTTAAAAGGCAAGTCCATAAAGAGGGAGAAAATCTAAATCATTTTCCTATATCAGGAAAGGAGAAGACTTTTAGAAGCTAAGAAGTGTGTAGTGCAAGAAAGACCAAGTTCAGATCACTTTATAGATCTAGAGCTCAGATGCTGCTTACAAGAGCAAATATTGGAGCTGCAACTGCTGGTACCAGCATTATAACTTTCACATGATCAGTAGTCAGACTGAGGCACACATATTTTGCTTCATCCTTTCAAAAATCCCTAACACTTTATGTATCAATATCTAAATGCCACCTAAATACTGTGCTGAGTTGTCACAAATTGTATAATTTCATGTCTTTCCCAAAGCCATGTGTAAAACAAAAATTACCTTAATCACCTATTTCTTACAACTGAACATTACTCTTAAACAATATATACTGCAGGAGGTTTTGCATTGTATAGGCCCCTTAAAAGAGAGGGCAAGAGTTCCTGCTTCAAGGGGTTTACTGTCTGAGAGATAAACTGGCACATGCTACTAACAGGCAGGAGAAAACAAACCAGTGATGTCCTGGCTTGAAAAGGATGCAGAGAGAGAGAATGATGGTAAGTAATGATACGTGCAATGATGCACATTTTTTGTATTATTAAACTTTAGTAAAGTTTGTGGACAGAACACAAATTGGATCTCTTTAAGTCAATTCCTCCATTCTTACACTAAACAAAATATAGGGGGCTTGTGTCAATATATGTTGATATTAGTATAAAAGGCTTGGATTTTAGGATGTTCTCAAGCTCACTTTGTAAGAAGAGACATTAAATAAAAACCTGCCCATCTAAACCACTGCTTGTGTGCTATAGCTGTTTCATCTGTAGTGTAACAGGTCATTACTAAAATCAGGATGAAAACCCAGCACCCTACTGTTTTATCTTTGCTCAATGAAGCAGGTTTTACAGGACAGGAATTTCAGAGATATAGAGGACCTTAATAGCTACAGCTGTATTTATTCCTATGTAAAACATGATTACAGTACAGCAATATTAAGAATATTAGCTTAGAGAGTGTTTTGAATACATTGATTATAAAAAGGAGTAGAAAAACAAGTCCTATTTAACTAGATTGCAATTTTTCGATTTTCCCTGAAAAAGGTTATCATGTTAGCAACTCTACTCTCAAGGAGAAACATATAATACATTAAATGTTAGAATGATCTAGGTCTCTTCTTCAGCAACGGAGTGACCCATTTGTTATTTGAGCTAGTATAAAAACTGAGTTATATTGGCTCAAATATACCAGCAAGAAGGTACAATCTTCTGCAGTCACTCAGGACTGCTTTATATCTTTCACTGTTACCTGTAATTAAATAAATTATCTCTGTAGAAAGATAATGGGATGTTCTGGATTGAACTCATCCTGTTTAGTTTTACATCTGTGATAAAGGTGATTTACCATGAGCAAGTAATTCTGTCTTGATTTCTACCAAGTGAAAAAAAATTAATATTTTTCAGATATTCTTTGATGTCTGCATATAAAACTTGGTCTTATTCACTAAATATAAAGGAAACTAGGAGTTCCCAGTAGCATACTTAGGAATAATAAATACTATTACAGCAATAGGAATATCCTCACACTATGTCTGTGAACATTCACACTATAAGTGTGAACCTCACAGTTTCACGATGCAGAAGAAGCCTTTAAGTTTTTCTAATGTAATTTTTTTGGCTTATGTTTCCTGTATTTTTTTTTCTCTTCAGACATCATCTGCTTCATTAAAACACACATCTGATCAAAACAGAGAGGCTAAAATGAGACAATCTAACAAGAAATACTGAAAAAATTTTCTATTGTCATGGGAAAGTTAAATTCCTCTGTAGGAATTATAAATTCTTTACTGGAGGAATTATAAATTAATATAAAATTTAACACTAACTTCATTTAAGTTTGATTGTACTATATTAGATATGGACTTCATCTATCACAACTCTTAAATATATATTTGATTTTAAGTAAGCAAATAATAACCTTGACTTCAGGGGCACAATTGACACCCAAGTCCATACACATTTGTAGATCTGAGACAAAGTACTCAGAGAACAGAATCTAGAGGATAAAACCAGGCAAAACTTTTTTACTTTTCCATAAACTTAACCTCTGCTCTATTAGCTGCTTAGGTAATGGAATGATCAATAGCTATTTAAAGTTTTACCCAGGTTAATCATTGCACAAAAACAAGCTAAAGATTAAGTGAAATGCCTGCCTGCACTTTTCACACAGGTAGAGATAAAAACCTTCAACTGTGACATTTAAATTAGTGAACCAAAGTTGAGAATAAACAGTCCTGTAAGTGGAATACTTTTCCTAACACTTTCCACCCCTCCTCAAATACAGCAACATTAAAGCTTATCTTACAGGCTTATCATATAGGCATTTAATTTTTTCCAGTCAGAAGATTTTCATACCACGAGTAACAACTCCTCCTTATATAAATGGTCACATTAAATTTTTTTCTAAAATTCTGTTAAAAGAATAGCTTTCTATTTTAAATATGGTCAGACGGTTTTCAATCTTCCTTCTTTCTTATGTTCATCCTCACTACTTATGTTTCATATATTCTGAATTTCTGTGTTCTGTCCCACTTAGACTTTTTTATTATTCAGTAAAGAGATTTCCTAGCTACTGCTGTCTTACCTTGTTTTGATTCTTTTAAATTTTTTGGAAAGAGAAAATGACATGCCAAAAAAAATCTATGGCATCATATCAGGCATGTCTAAATAATATAATATAAAAGTTCTCTGTAGAATTCACAGCAAGACAGACATAGAAATCTGAGAAAAAAGTCTTATAAATGTAAAAGTAATTACATTAATTAATGGCAGGAATTACTCTCTTCTGATGAGTATGTTTATTTAGAACAACACAGTTTAAGACTTAGTACCAGACTTCCGCAGTATATGTTAGTTAGGATTGCATTGAATTTGTCTCAAGTTTTTCGGTTACAAAAGGGAGAATATTGAGTAAAGCAAAGAGGAACAGAAACAAAATCTACAGCTCAGACTCAGGACTCCTGAGGACAGTTTGTGCGTTTGTTTGGGCTACCCTGCATTCTTCAAGTACAGGGGTCTAAATCCTGAAAAAGATGAGCAAGTAACTAATGGAATCAAGTACTTAACAAACTTAAAAATGTAAATTGCAAATTGTTTTTTGACTGCAAATCTGTTCTTTCATTGGCATGATCCTGAAATGAACAAATATTTGAAC
This sequence comes from Cettia cetti, assembly GCA_013401135.1. Taxonomy (NCBI): domain Eukaryota; kingdom Metazoa; phylum Chordata; class Aves; order Passeriformes; family Sylviidae; genus Cettia; species Cettia cetti. The sequence goes on along the minus strand of VZUI01013634.1, from coordinate 5,879 downwards.
AGTTGTATCCTCTGTTTTTGGGTATCCTACAGGACAGAAACCACAGGTGGACAGATCAGCTTTAAAAGAATTGGAATGAGCTCTAGCAGATTCAGGAAGAGAAGTGACAAATAAAAATTGACACTCTAGGGACACTAAAATTATTTTATTCATGGAACATCTGGGACTGTCTAGTACAGCTGCAAGAACAAGAAATGTTAATTGAGTGATCCGTCATGGCTCCCAGTGAGTCACGCTAACAAAGACATTGTGGAACAGCAGCAAAGGCTTCTGCAGGTCAGTTGAGAAGTTTGAGATAGACTTGTTTTCTTCCTTCTCAAGTATTCACCTTCACCTAAATCTGGTGGTGATTTTAATGTATTTATCTTAGTAGATGAGAACAAAGTAAATAATTTTAAAACAATGAAGCAATTAATCTCCGTAAAGAATACTCATGGAATTTGTTTCCTTCTGTGGCTTTTACCACAGCTCAGGATAATGGGTGTCACTATTTCTACTTTCAAATGTAAATAAATCTAGAAAATCTGTAGGCATTGGGTAGGCAGACAGTACTGCCTAAAAAATTGTCCTTTATGTCAGTAAAGGTATTCATAGTATTTCCAATAGGAACAAACATCTAGTGAATTTTGATATTTTTCCTATATGGTTGGTGGAATACTTTTCTTTTATTTAAAAAAAAATAAAAATTAACTCTGTGGAATTTGAATTTTTCTGATTTTATCAGGAAAACTCAACTGCCTTTCCTGTTTAAAATAAGCATGCTAAAGTCACTCTTCCCTGATCTTTTTAATAGTTTCTATACCATGCAAGGACACTACCCTTTTAAAAAGCAGATTTATTAAAGTTTGTATGCACCTTGCAGATGAGAAATTCAGATTCAAATATAAGGTCTGTTTGATCTGAACTGGATACTGAACCAGAAGTTCCTGCCTGAAATCTAGTATAACTGTGTCAAAAACTTCTGACATGAGCTTTCAATTCTTTCTATGGATGAAAAAATTGCAGTGAGTAGATTTTCCTGAAGACTTCAACTGTCTGTGGAAGATGGAGAAACTTGAACAGAAGAAATTTGGCAAATCAGAATATCCTGTGATTTTTTAAAATGGCCAGTCATTTTCAAAGTGAAATTTTCGTTTCTCTCTAGCAAAGGGTGGAGCAAAGATGGGATTTGAGCTTTGTTCTCCAAAATATGATTTCCACAATATTTTGTAGTCCAATATTTTCCTTTGAAAAATATTGATCAAATAATGGGTTAGGAATCTTGAAATTAAATCTTTATCTGATGTTGCAATGACAGATAGTAGTGTAAGATGGTCAAACTGACTCATATTTTTGTTTCATTTTCTCAATTTGTAAAACTGAGATAATAATGTCAGCCTCCTTTGTAGAGTGTGTTGAAGTCACTGGATTAATACTCTTTTTTTTTTTTTTAAAAAATCTTTCTGTTAACATACTGAAGGTCTACCAACTTAAAGTGTCCTGCACTCAAGTTTCTGTCATATTAACTGTGTGTCACACTTCTGTCCACTGGTCAAACATATCCCCCGCAAAATAGCAAGTCTTTGAAGATGAGGACAACAAAAGAAAAAACAGATGAATAAACACTTTCTTCTCCCCAGCCTCATAGTTTAAGCTTTTGCTTAACTTTGCATTCTACTTATTTATTTAGTGTTGTCCAGGAGGGACCCCCAGGCACAAAAGCAAAGGTAAAGCCCATTCAAGAAGCACTGATTACTCATGTTTTGTTCCACTGCTTCATTTCCCATCGTGTCACATATTCATCCATATGGCTATAAGCATTCTTCCATGGTTTCCTTTTCCTTGGAGGCCTTGATGACTGACACAGTAAGGAATGCTCTGAACCCCACAAGCTTAGGATGCCTGCATCACACTCAAAAGACTAAAGACACTGCTTTGATATCACTGCTTGTCTCCAGCAGCATGTATTTCTACTGACAGCTTAAAGTCCTATATCCTAATGGTGACTCAAAAATATGATAAAAACACATGATCTACACATGGAATTCACTGTCATTAATACATACATTATATAGAATATGTATGCAGTACTGCAGTTCTTCCTTGTCCAAATCATACTTGGCCAAGCTGAATGAAATAGCAGAGTTCTATCAGACTACGGTAGTTTGTATGTGATTTTCTTGCCATGGAGCCTAAGTGTGTTTGGTAGTACTAAAACTGACATTACAATATGGATTTGTAATTACATTGGTGCAAGAGAAGAGATGCACTTTTTACTACAATAATATAGATATAATCTCAACCTTATTAATTTCAGTTAGAAAACACATAATTATATGTGCTATCATTAGAGAGCAGTTTTTGCATGACCAGAGCCAAAATTGCTTAAATATGTGCAAAAATGATCCTTAGCAAATTGTCCAATTAATGTTTGTTACTACTCTTCAAATACATTACTTAATGAACAGTATTTGATTAGGTACATTTGTATATAAAACAAGTTATTTGAAATAATTTATTCAATGCAGAGAAGATGACTTTCACTAAATAATGTATCTACTGCAAAAATATCCATCCAGCTTGTAGGATAATCATTTCTCATGCTTCAGTTCTTTATCCATGTGCCAAAACTGCTATGAACTGGAAGAGGTCCCATCACAGGTAATCAGCTGGCCACGGGTTCAACTGAGTTCCCTTATCGGACTTTGTTTGTTTTCTGCAGCAATTTGTCTATCTCACAGCTGTAATAAGGCAATGGTTTATATTCAGCAGGTACAGAGTTTAAGAACAAGTTATCAGCAAATTAGTTGAACTTAGCCAGAGGGTCAAAAGCTAACTGTTACTTTTCCAAGAGTTTATATTTGCTCTTCTCATGGCATGGTTCTACCAAGTGTGCTGCAGCCTTGTGCTGCTTTTGAGTGGAGCAGAGCAAGCGTTCATTTCTTCACAGTAGTTAGTATGAGACTATGCTTTGGATTTGTGCTGGAAACAGTGTTAGTAACACAGGGATGTTTTCATTGTTGGTGAGCAGCACTTCTAGAGTGCCAAGGCCTCTTCTGTTTCTCACACCACCCACCATCAAGTGGACTGGAGGTGCATAAGGAGTTGGGAGGGGACAGCTGACCCCAACCGACCCTTGGGGATATTCCAGACCATATGGCATTATTCTCAGTATATAGAGCTGGGGGAAGAAGAGTGTGACGGGGCTGAACGCCTGCCTGCCCATGGGAAATTAATTAATGCTTTGTTTTGCTTTCCTTGCACACATGGTGTTTTCTTTACCTATCAAAATGTCTTTACCTCAACCCATGAGTCTTCTTATTTTCACCCCTCTGACTATCTTTCCCATCCCACCATCAAGGAAGTGAGTGAATTACTGTGTGATCCTGAGTTGATGGCCAGCATCAAACCATGACAAGCTTCAATGGCCACAACTGTACAATGCCATGCCAAGGTGATATTTGTCATTAATGTTTTATAATATACCCAAGAAAAAAAAAAAAAAAGAATAAAACTGATTTAAAAAATGAATTGTACAGTAAACACCTAGCTCTGTGTTAGTGAAACTTAATAGGTAGAAACATTTATAATCTTGTTACTAAACAAATTATTTTATTGTTGTATAAGGTAATATCTCATTTTTATTAGTGTTATTTATCCCGCTTTAGAATAAAATTGCTTATCACAATCAGGAGCATACTTTATGAAGTAAAATAGAGTCACTTCTTCTAGATCATTTTGTTTGATTTAGCTTCAGACTGCTTCAGCTTTTTACAGAAATTGGTGTTCTGCATGGTATTTTAAAATTTCTTCAGTGGCTGGATATATTTGCTTCCAATCTAGATATTATTGGAAAGAAGAGCAAAATGTCACAGGACTTCTCAGTGAACTGGAATCTTGGGTTCCTTCTATGGTTGTTTACTCTTTATGCGAGCACATCAAAAATGCTTTAATGAAGGCTTTGTCTTTTTCTACTGTAAATCAATGTATTTTTATCAGTCTTTCTCAAATATGGACATGCATTGTTCTCTTTCTGTGGATGAAGTAGCCCATTAATGTCTGGATTCAGCTTCAAGTTTTCTAGGCAACAGATCTAAGCTGAAGTTTCTAGAAAAGTGTTTGGAACATCCCTGACCAATTTATACTATAGGCATAGAAGAAATTTCATGCATTTCCAATTTCCATTTGGTATGCGTCCTCATCATCCTGGTTTTTTACACATTCTAGTCATCTTATATGTTTTGTGTTACCAAGCTTATCAAAATCTATTTATAGATTTTACAATCTTTTTGTTTGCCAAAATCTGCTTATCGACCATTCACAGTGTTTTTCTTCATGCAGCAACAGTGATTTCTGTGTGCCAATATCACAGGGGCAAAGAGATTTTTCTCAGGGTGAGAGCTGCAGATTCCTTCACGACAAGTCACTGCTCTTGTACTTCCGAGACCTAAAGCAGATGCCCTGCCTTACCTCCTTAGTTCTGGAAAAACTTACTCACAGGGCTGTGTTTCTTAAAATGAGGCATCATAAAACTGCTGAAGGATCTGTGGCCAAGCTAGGAAATGGTTGCTTCAGAAAACTGTTATTTTAGTCTACATTGATCAACAGATTTGAAAGATTGGTGTGCTGATGGGAGTTTTGCTAACTCCTATGAACACCGACGAAGCTTTTACCACCCCTAACTTCCTGTTCCCATAGCAGAATCAATAAAACATGTCCACACTGCAGCAGGGCCAGAGTGCAGCCAGAAGCTTGGGCTGAAGCTGTTACTGAAGGTAAGTTTGAGCTTACATGCTGGGTAATTAATTTCTATCCTCTGAGGATGTTACTGATGCAGAAGCCCCTGAGAGACCACTAGAAAAGGCATAGGGTGTAAACACGACAACTCTGTTCTTAAATGTAGCAATGTTTGTATGTCAGGGTCTTTAGATGTACAGCTGAGCCTTTAGAAATAAAGCAGAATATTTTTGCCTATATCTGGTCCTTTTCCAGAATGAATGCATACTATCTAAGAAATTATAAGATATAATCTTCATTTACACCACTCCAAAAAACTGTTATTCCGCTATAATTATGATAGGAAACTTATTTTACTATTGATTATGTTCTACCAAGAACAGGATAATTTCAGGAGCCAGTTCTTTAGTTTACTGCATGCTTTTGTTACCACAATTATTACTTTTTGATGTAGTTCAAAATTTTTATCTTGGCTAAGCATTTAGTGGGTTTTAGCAGTTATCTTGTTATGCTAAAACCAATGTTTCTTCTGCCATGTATGCATTTATTCTACTGTTTGTGACGCTTTCAACATTGTTGTTGAGATTAGTAAAAACAGCAACAAATACCCTCCCAAACAACCAACAAAAAACCCCAAAAAGCCAAAAAACAAACAAACAAACAAACAAACAAACAAACAAAACCCCAAAACCATTTCCTGGAGCTGTATGCAGTAATTAAAGCTTATTCTGGAAGATGCACACTTTCTCAACACATTCACTGTCTTGAAAATCATGTAATTATCTTTAGCAAACAAAAAACTATTTTTCTAAGTTGTTATACTTTGTTCACAACATCAGACTTAGAAAAGACAGTATTGAAGCTCTTATGATTGAATTTGCTGCAGAGTATTCTACTTCTCATTAGAACTGATGCCACAATAAGCAATATTCCATCAAATTTTTGGCCATGTTGCAAAATCAATGTCTTGCAGATCCTCTGCAAAACAGTATAAACCATAATGTTTTGATAATTTTAGAGTGTTTATTGCTCCTTCGTTCGTTCGTTCGTTCGTTCGTTCGTTCGTTCGTTCGTTCGTTCGTTCGTTCCTTCCTTCCTTCCTTCCTTCCTTCCTTCCTTCCTTCCTTCCTTCCTTCCTTCCTTCCTTCCTTCCTTCCTTCCTT
>VZUI01013633.1:0-49544 GCA_013401135.1 Cettia cetti | reverse complement strand
GCGGGGCCTTGCATGTCTCCATGGGGATCTGAGCCCCTGTTGGAAGCAAGAGGCAGTGAAGGGGGTAATGAAGAAGGGCAATCTGCAGGAACCTCTCCCTCTCATCATCCCAGCAGTGCCAGAAATGACAGCAGCTGAAGTCTTGTAAGGCAAGGAAAGAAACAAGGACAGAAGTTGCTGCCTTCAGCACTCTACTCCTGCAAGCAGCTGCCGAGGTTGGATTTATAGACAGCTCACCCTGTTTGTCTGTGGTGGCAATATAGAGTAGTTGCTGCTGCCTAAATAATCCCCAGTCTTTGAGCTTTGCACCCCTCCTTTTTTCTTGGGGAGCACCTTATCCTTCTCATCTTTAGACCTCTTTGTTTGGGTTTGTTTGATTTTTTTTTGTCATAGCAGAGTTTCAGTCTGTAACAAAGCTGGCATAATGGATGCCCTGATACCACAGACGTCTTCATCATACAAAGCAAGACAAACAGAAAGAATGTGAACAAAACCATAAAAAAAGTATATGATGTGTCTCTGAAATCATTACTGGAGAAAATCATGATGAAAATAAATTAAAATTCCCAAAATTCCTGTTCAATTAAATTGCATAAATAGTACCTGAAGCAACAGCTACTGAACAGAGCTGTTACAGTTAAAACACACATTTTATATCCAGAAATTAGAATTCTTTCCGTCAGCGCATTCTTGAGTCTTATGCACTAATTTAGCTACAATGCAGCAGAACTCACACTGCAGTAATAGAATATTGATTGTACAATGTTAAGAGACAAAGAACTCATGTTGCTGAACTTTATACACATGCATGTTGTTGCAGTAAGAAATCTACATCAATATTCCTTGCCAAATGTATCAAATCACCACTGGGCCTGCTGATGATTTAATTACAAAATATAGAATTTTTGGTGGTACAGAATCAAGTTCTCATTAAACTAAAATTCCGCTAATAGAAATGACCTTGAGTAAAAGAAAAGATTAAATGTTCAAACTTAGGACAGTGTGATGCTCAATTAGTTCTACTTCTTTGCTGTTTATTAATATATAGCAATATACTTCAGAGTTGCCAGGGACTTCTCTGAAGATGTATAATATACCTGTAGTGCAAATTTCACATCCTAATTCAAAGTAACCTGCATTTTTGTAGGTCTTCATGGGTTTGAAGCCCAGAGTTAAATGAGTGATAATGAACCAGTGGTCACTGTATGAGCATTAATCCTCAGAACAGTTTCCCAAAACACTTCTTCAAAATAAATTAATCATAATACAGGAGTAATTTGAGAGTAATGCAGGCTGCTTGCCCCACATTCCTTGCTCCTACCTCTCCCACAGGCCACATATCCCACTCCACACCTGGGAGGTCCCTCCAGCATCCACTGCTGCTCAGTTTCTTGCTTCTGTTTCACCACTGAATTTAATCACCCTCCAAAAGATCATCTCTTAATTCCTCTGTATGATTTCCTGACAGTGGCATGAATATAACACCAATATTATATGTATTTTACGGCAATTTCTATGTAATGTCAGTTATAAAAAAGGTATGCAGAGTCAAGCTTCTCTTTGAGGTTTTGTTTCATTATTGGTTGTGAAGGGAGGATTGGGCATTCAATCAACTATCACTGACCAGTGCTAGGCAAAATACTGGACGGATGGTCTGATACCCTAAGGCAATTTCCATGTTTCTGTTATCCCAAATGAGTGGGAATAACATTATTTTGTTCACTGAGCAATATCCTATCAATCATGTATTATGAACGTGCATATCCATTGAGCATACTCTGGGGCTGCAAGCATTTTTTAAAAAATCACTGGAAATTACTTTGAGACTCAGAATACTTGCAGTAATTTTTAACTATGCAATGCACAGAACTTTATAAACAAACAAGTTCAGTATTCTCACATTTTTTACAACAGATGTATTTCACTAACCTATGTAACAGCATTTACTGTTTAAATAATAGCGCAGAAATAGAGTGATATCCTGCCCCATCCATTTGCTTCTCCTCTCCCATTATGCTTTTACTGTCCTTCCATCTTGTAGAGACAAATGTTGATCACACCCCACCAATTACCATTTCCCACTACAATATACAGCACAGGAGTAAAAAAATACTACAACCTGTGGTTTTGTCATCTTCTCTGAGTTCCCATTAACTGTTAACTACAACATTTGACTTCAGAGGCAAATCTCCTTTAGAGGAGGAGAGATTGGTACCATTAGAAGTTCAACCAGTAATAAATATTTCCTTTAAAATGTTTATAGTTATTTAGAACCTAAACATGTCTTAATTTGACCTAAGAATAAAAACGTAAAAATCTATCTTTTTGATTTGTATTCCTTATGGCCTGCTATGTAATTACCTTAAAAGTGTTTACAGAAGATACTGCTTGCAACCAGCTTTTGTATCCCTTTGTATTGTCCCTTCAAGGCATTAGTTTCATATACTATAAAGCACAAGAAAGATGCCTTTATTACCACAATTCATTAGAATGTGCTAAACAGTGCCAAATGAAGAAGCATTTTTTACAATTATTGTTATTACCTAGTGTAATTCACATTTTGCTGACTAGAAAAAAAAGTTATCTTTTAAAATTAGGCTTTTTGTGAAAAAGAGGTTTTATTATAAACCCTCATGCAGAAAAAGCCTGAAGGCTCTTTAAATTTGCCACTTGGTATTTGAAATCTATTAACCTACACCAGCACCAGCTTAACTAATCTTGAACATTTTTGCAAGAAAAATGCATCAATCTCATCTACCATCTAAAACACCAGCATGGAATAAAATAAGGAATTCTGCTGGAGGAGTTAATTTGAAAAAAAAAATAGTCTTCCCACAACTGGAAATAATTTTTTAGTGGATGGACAAAGCACACTAAAAAGTTTCATTTTGCATTCCATATTTTAATCGTTTTCAGGATTCAAATGACAAATGGATGGAGTCCTTCCTAAATTGCTGTGGAGGAGTTTCTGAGGGAAGAAAAAGCTGTAGAAGAGCCTAACTGGAGTAGTTCCCTTAGGATTTTGGCTAGTGGAAGAGAAAGTCCTGCTGCAACAGAGAGAGGTAAGGAAGCTTTTTGTTTGATAGTGTTTTTAAGTCACTGAGTCAGATTCCCCAGCAGTTGGTTAAATGGGGAGACACCTCCTTTCATCTCTCTGAACACTTGTACCTGAGAAAAATTTGTTCTGGTAAACAGCAGGTCTACCTCATTTTGTGTCTCCATGGGGGGAACACAGATGGGAAAAGTTGCAGAAGAGATTTAGCCCCAGTTGCCCAGCACAACCAACCAACATTTTAGGCCATTACCTCCACATGTTAACAGTCTGCTGAGCCTAGAATTTGTTGCCATGTCTCTTCTCCAGCACAGAGAAGAGGTCTGTCTGAAAGACTCTGCATTTGCACAGGCAGAATTCAGAGCTGAGAGATGAACAGCATAAAACTTCAATAAAAGGAACAGCACAAGATCACTACCTTTGCATATTGTGCATAAAATCAATAAAATTTGACCCAGTAATAATGACAAAAGCTGAAGGAGGCTCTGAGGAGGCTGAGTGAAGAAGTTTTACAAAAAATATAAAATAAATTATGAAAATAGTTTTCTGTGTCTCAGAAAAAATGTCTGCAATACAGAGGGTAGAAAAAACAGAAAGATCAAATTTTAAGACTCCTTAGGTTCAGTGAACAGCAGTCCCCAAATGAAAATCATGCATGCCCGGGGAGTTGAGATGCTGTGACAAGATACTTCTTGAGGACTTCCAACGCAGAGAGGCTTCATTTACTCTAGGAAACAATTGTTTTTAGCTGTAATTTAAACAAAATAAATTAAAAATATAAATCTAAAGTGCTAAATATCAGTAGTGAGCTATGATGGTATCATCAGAACTGGAGGTTCAGTGAGTCATACCATTGACAATATTCTTTGACACATACACAGTTGTAAGGGTCTTTTATAGAAACCTTGAGATCAAAACCATGGAAATCATCATGCTCGGAGAGCACTGGCTTGTCCCTACAAGTTCCTTCCTGGCACTAAGGTATCTGAGAAGTTGCTAACTTTCTCCAGTGTGGTCTCCCCCAGAGCCACATAGACCTTCTGTGTACTGGATGGACACCTGTATCATCTCCAGAAGGTCAAGAAAAGAGAAACTCTGACACTGAGGAGACCAGAAATATTCATAGAATCATAAAATTTTTTGGGTTGGAAGAGGCCTTAAAGATCATTTCTAACACCCCTGCCTTGCATAGGGATACTTTTCACTAGACCAGGTTGAACCATTCAGCCTGGCCTTGGCCACAACAGGGTCACCTGTTCCATTGTCTCACAGGGAAGAATTTTTTCCTGATATCCAATTTAAAGCTAATGTCTTACAGTTTAAAGCCATCTCCCCTTGTCCTATCACTACAATTACTATGTGAGGGAAGACAGAAAAAGAAGGCAAAAGAAATATGCGCTAAGGGATGCCTGTGTTTGGTCAAGTATTACTCTTATTTCAGTGACAAAGTATTTTGTAGTTAGTTCATTAATAGAACAGAGTAATTGAGGCAAACCTAACAGAAGAGTAGACTGGATTTAGACTCAAGAGATGATGTGTGAATCATATTTTCATTCTAAAAATACAGGAGAGAATGTCCAATAGCAAAAAACCACATGCCACAAATCTCAAGGATTTTAAAAAGTATTTGGCAGCCTATGCTGCAATTGACTCTGGACCATTTTAAAGTGAAATAGCTTGCCAATAAAAACTATTACCATCATCAGGGTTTTACATTAAGGTACACATTGTGTGGTCAAAAAAAATGCAGACTTGATCATTTTTTTTAAACGGTGTCAGGTGAGGGTGCATTTCTCTTTAGCACTGGCAGCAGCCACACTGTTAAAACAAGCACGTACACAGGGCAGGCAGGCACAACACTGGCACTGCCTGTCTTGACTGAACATTAGAAGAATTAAGTTTCAAATAAAGACACTACTCTTCCCAGTAACAGAGTAGATGATTTGGAAGCTGTTACCAAAACAGATAGGGTTAAAGCTATGACAAAATTTAATTTAAAAGGTCCACAAAGATTCATGAGAACATGTTTTCCCATCTCCTCTTTCCTTGAGTGGACATTTTGCCAGGCCCCTAATAATTTAATCTGAGTAAACCTCCTCTCTCCTCATGGCCCAGTTTCCTCATCCTCTCAAGAGATGCCCCAGTCCTTTCCCAGCTCTTCTGCATTGACATCTCTTTAGATGAAGTGCTCCTTTTAAGGCAAATCCATGTAACAGAAATCAGAATACATTCTTTGAAAGTTACAGGAATTTTTTTTCCACTCAGAAGGGAAAACATTGCTAATTGGTAAGGCCAGACTACAGGCTTTCAATCCTATTTCCAATTTAAAATACTGATGTGAAGCCTGGAAATCTACCCATACACACAAGAAGGCATCAAAATGCCTTCAAAAGCACATAAATCAGGAAAATACCAGGCAAGTAGGAAATTAATTTTTAGCGAAAGTTATGGCTGGCCACAGAGTTCAACAGCACTCTATTTCTAAATGTACCTAGAAGAAAACTGGGACACAAGAAAAACAAACTTAGAGTCTGTCAATGTATCATTGGGCACACAAAGGGAAGTTGAGAAAGCGGATGGACAGTCAACTGTTTAACAGCATGTTGAAACAACTGTTTTAACAACAAATAACATCAAAACGATGCAAGTGAACCAGCCCAGACAACATAGGCAGAGCTTTGCCTGTGCTTAAAGCAGTGTTTAGCCATGCAGGAAAGATTCAGAACTGCCTATCGGCTTCTTGGATAAATGAAGATTTAATTCATCACACTGCAGTAATTGATACGATACACTGACTTGTAGTCAATTCTAGGAAGCTTCTGGGTGTAGTTTGCAATGAAACCATTGAAAAATGGAATTCAGGAGTAGTCAAAGGGGGAATACTTGAGCAGACAGTCTACTCTTGCATCTGAGGAGATTGGAGCAAATTCCATTCTCTTGAGATGTAATAGGAGTTCCATTAATTTCAAAAGCATCCAATTGTCTTACAGTTGGAAAAGGTTCCTTAGGGACTGAAGCAGGAATAGGACTGAACAAAAAACAAACAAAAAAAAAAGATGATTTTTTTTCTTTTTAAAAAAATTTTAAACATCAGCTCCTTTAGTCATGCAAAAATACCACTTGCAACATAACACAATTCCTTATTAAGGAAAGCAGTCATCCCTCTTTAAATATTTACAAAACATAGCATTCTAAAAATAATCAAGATTAACTTTCAAAGTGGAGTGCTAATGTTAAATTAATTATATTGCAATTCTTAATGATTTGAGCAATTTTAGCAAAAATTTCAGTGTGATTCAACACCTGCTCTTTTTGTGTGCCTTTTTCCATACATCTCATTAAACAAATATTGTAAATAGGACATAGAACTGACATCTTTTTTATACAATTCTTTTCATGTGCTCTTGAGAATTCTGTATGTGCATCATTTTTTTTTATGGATTTCAATAGGTCCTGATCTCTTTTTATTAGCAATTTATCTAAATGGCACATCCATTTTTTTTAAAAAAAGGCCTTTTTTCTGGTTTTGCAGATTGTGTAAATTTAAAGATAATGTATTCTGTACCAGCTCCCCAATAAGATAAAACATATAATGACATTATCCAGTAACTTGAGTATTTTACTGACTTTATATTCTGGCAGTACGTTTCATGGCTCATTTGGTAGAAAACCCATTAGACTAGTGCAAGCCATGTTTTAATGAAATAGGTTAAGACTTCTTCCCCAACTAACTTGAGTCAGTTATTTTCTGTACTTTCATGCTCAAGTTAATAACTTGCAAACTTTCAGCTCCTCACTTTGCTCTGATCTCCTTTACATACCATTTATTGGTAGCTCTATATTTTGACAGAGAAAAAAGAGACAAAAGTCAAATTATCCCCTTGGGTTCATGGAATAAATGCTGCCATTATATAATCTGTATTCTTATGGGGTGTTATGTTTTATTGAGTTATCAAATTGTGACAAGAGTATTCACTGAAATACAGAAATGCCAATAGGAAATAACACTGAAGAGCAAATAGCTGAGAAATTTCAAAGCTAGTCATGATTTTGGATTTGATAGCTGAAATAATTTGGAAGATCTGCTCCTAGGATCTAGTGTATTCTAAAATCAGATATAGGTAGATTGATAAAATGCTTAATTATAGCTGGTGTATGTGCATGCACATAAGTATGCACTTGCAGTAGGTTTTTTGGTTCACCATGTGGCTGTCCAACTAATGGAAACTCAGGAGTGGATCCTTCAGGAATTCTGTGCTGCAAGCTTCAAGACACCTGAGATCAGAGTGTGTCATGGCCTTACCTCCAAGATTCAAAGAACGACTGAGGCTAGACCTGAAAGTAAACAGAGTAACTGGCAGAAAAGCTCTGAATTCTTATTAAGGTCATCAAACAAGAATGCAATTACCAACACATTATTTGTGATTATAAAGCAAGGGCAAACAAGACTGTGGTTTCATCATGCACATAATGAGGATTGGAAAACTTCAATCCTAGTCATACAATATAGTTGGGAACAAATGCGAAAATTTTTGGAAGACTAATCGAGTTTCAAGGATCTGGCTATGTTAGAGGTTCTAAAACACAAAGATTAAATGCTTCTCTAATATTACACTTTTTTGCCTAAAATTGCATCCCTAGATAGATCCATAGTACTGGAGAATCACAGAATATTTGAGATTGGAAGGGACACCTGGAGATCATCTGGTTCAACCTTTTCCTAAAGCAGGGTTTCCCAGAGCTATTGCCCAGATCCACCTCCAAAAGGCTTTTGAATATTCCAAGGATGGAGGCTCTACAACCTCTCTGAGCAAATTATGCATGTGCTTAGTCAGTTATCCTGGGATGACTCAGCCTGGATCGGGGAGTTGCCCTGCTGACCCAAAGGGGAAAAGGCTTTTCCTTATATCCTGTTTGAATCTCTCTTGCTTGGTTCAGTTAATTTTCCTTGTCTGCCTAGCTCCCTCTTCTCAATCATACCCCCATAGGTATTGGGTGGGCTGTTGTTAGACCGAAAACAATTTGTCCCTGAAGATAAATCAGACCTCATCCCTCAGCCTCTCCTCACAGAGCAGTCCATTTCCAGGTGTTATTAACTATGCACTTGTCCTCACTGAATATCTCCCAGTTTGTTTCCCTAGCCATGTGCATTTGTGCAAATACAGTTAAGAAGGTGTCCCTCTGCATAAATACTGGAGCAGCCACTGGGCCACCACAGCCACTGACATCTCTTTTATGACAATTCCTTGGTAAGGGTGGAGCAAATAATGTACCTTTTAATCTATCCCAGTGAAGTACTGAAAAATCTTCATGAGAAAATGTGTATGTAATTATCTCCACTGATTTTACCCGAGTTTGATATCATCACTTCTGATGTAAGTCATACGTTCATTTCAGGTCCACGTGTACATTGTACACATAGCTGTCAGCTATTTGTGAGATTATTGTAGCCCAAAGGTGCTGTCACAATAGCACAACTAAAGGAACAACATTATAGGAGTTATTTATAGGCCAATAAATATCACAGCTGAGAGAAAAGGAAAATGAGCTTGTAGTTTCTTAGGAATGCCTACAAAAATTAGGGTTTGAGCACTAATATAAGCATGCATAGGAATGACAGACAGAAGATAACTTCACTTTGCATCTTTGATACCATCTGCACTCTTTTTGTTCATCATTCCAGGACAAAAGTCCTGAATATGTTAGAACTGCTACATTAAGAAACGAAACCACACCAAAACAAACAAAGAAACAAACAAAACAACAACAAAAAAAAAAAAACAAAAACCCCAAAAAAACCAAAACAATCCTCCTGACAATTAAATACTTTACTATTATTATTTTCATTCCTCAGAGAAGGAATATATGTCTCCCAGGATAGAATCATTCAGTTCTGGATCAGTAACAAATTTCTGAGAGAAATATGTATCCCCTAAGCCAAAAATCAAGGGAATCTGTGAGGCATTGTCTTACCACCTCACTCCTGGTGAGCTCTTCTGTCTCCTTTGGCTTTGAATTCCAATGTTCTGTTTCTCCCACATGATGGCATATGATTTATTTGGATCTACATCATTACTTATGTGGATCTACAGATAAACCTTATTACAAATAAAATATCAACCTTTACATACTTATAAAGGCAGAAAGTTACAATAATAAATATAAACAATTTTTGTGTATCACATAACAAATGACAGTCTCTGCATAAGGTTTATTTGGTACTTACTGGGATGACCTACATAATTCAGCTTTGGCTCTTGCTTCTCTTGAGTAATGCAGGGATCTCATGCTCATGCTAATAAATTCTTTATATTACACCACCATGTTTCCCCTCTACATAATTCATCATGCATGGTTTGGGGGTTTTTTCGTCCTGTGTTTCATATCCAGTCCAATGCACTTCTGTTTTCCTGAGGGAGAAGGATTGGAGAAAAATACGCAAACAGAAAAGAGAGAGTGTGTTGGCACAGCACAGAGCTTACTTATGCAGGCACACACAGCACATGTTCTCTTTAACTGAAGCTGCGCAATAGTTGAATAATTCTGACCCAGCACATCTGGTTTAAAGCATTGGAACCACTTAAAAAGTTATATATAAAGCAGGAGAAGGAGAAAAGAAAAAAAAGAAAACATTAACTCCAGGGTCTTCAAACCCTGCACTTTTTTATTTCTTTGAGAAATAAGTATCCTGCCAACTTGATTCTCCTTAGCTTATTCAAACTCAAAAGTTACAGATGAAGGTCACATCTGAAACATCCTATCAGGATTTTTGAGTGAAGACTCGTTAAAAAGAGATTGTCTCCCCAGAATACAACAATGTGAAAAGCCATGTTTATTTGCTTTTCACAGTATCCCTCCTGTATACTCACTTTGCATCCTTATCATGCATAATATTTTTCAAGAGCCTTTAAGGTACTGTGAACAAACCGCAGTATTCTGAAACTAATTAATCTGTGGCACATTTGCAAGAAGCAACTGCATCTCATTATGGATATATATTGCTGTAGTGAAAGAACAGCTTAATCTTCCTAATATCTAGTCTTACAGGGTTTATTACATGGCTTCTGGCATGCTAATTCTTCACTTTTTTGACTATTTTTTCTAATGATTGATAAACATTCTTACAAAAATGTTCAGGTGAGCTCATCACTCAATTTTAAGCTATTTAAATTGTGATTATTAATGCCTGTGAAGTGTAACAAAGCTAATATGCAGGTGTGAGGCCCAGGTCAGAATCAGAGGATGTAGCATCTTCTGGTGTCCTGCCTTGGTGCCTCACAGTTTACTGGGAGCTCAGCAGCTACCCTGTAACCTTGAAAGTAAGCATACTAAAAAAAATAAGAAAGGGAGAGAGATAGGACTGTGGTAAAAATGTTACATGACTGCAATAAATATTAAAACAGTATCACAAATTACTCTGATTTAAGATAAAGCAACCAGCTATTTGTGAGTGTTGCACAGATCAAGTATTAAAATCTGGGGTTACAGAACAGTAAAATGGAGCTGAGTTGTGCTCCATTAATCTCACTGAAGATAAATTCTTCTCTGTCCCATATCCTCTCTTCCATGCACTGGTATTTTTCCAATGGTACACAATAGTAGTTACCGAAGGTCTTTGCAGATGAAGTGGAAATATTAATTTTAGAAAGTGGGAGTCTACAGCTCTGAAATCTCTCTTTTTTTTTTTAAGTGTTGACCTTTCTGTATTGGTGTGAAAACATAAAGCTGCAGTTCCTCAATGCAAGCACCACCTGGCTAATACAGACTTTTTATTTGTCTCATCTCTTCATAACTTAAACAGTTTTTTATAGGTGACTTAGAGTACCTGTGGTACCATTTTCAGAAAAAAAATTCTAAAAATAATTCTCAGATGACTTGAATGTTTACTAAGTGCATGATTTACACACAAATACCTGCAACTGTCTGTACCCATGATTATTACTGTATGAACAGTATTTGTTTTGCACTTGTCATAATTTTGTTGTGTTCTGTTGGTTTTTTCCCCTCTGTTTACTCTGTTTCAGCTACCGAATTAAAGGCCAGATTCAATACCATATGATAGAAACTTTTGCAAATCATAAATATTCATTGTGAGAAACTGCAAACAACCATTGCACCTAACAACCATACAACTCATTTAGTAACTGATTATACTTATCAAATACTTGCACAGAAATGAATGCACAAATATATGCAGAAAAGACCAGTTTTTGCCATAACATATTTGCAAGGAGTACAATACCCAGATCAAATCCTTACACAATTATTTGTCCCTGATAGAGCTGCCCCAAGATAGTTCTCCCTTTTCTTTTTCCCCTTAAGTTATTTTTGTTTTCCTCTCAGCAATAGCAGTATTCACAGTGCATAGCAGGAAAAAAAGCTAATTTAGAAGAATGACTCACCAAACCGTTTCACAGCCTGTCAATACAATATCAATACTTCTAATTGCTATTGTTTATGTCATTAACAACCCATTCAAGTAAAGCTGTTTAAGGAAGATATGTTATCAGGTGTGGTATGTTACCATGACAGATTCATTGTGGATTCCAGGAGATACAGACTTCAGAGGGAAATCTCCTCTTACTTATCAAGCAGAGCTGTTGAAACCTTGACACTTCCAATTTGCAGAGATCTATGCAAACCTTTCCCTTGGCATGGATTCAAGCCTCCTAAATTTCACTATGAGCCTTAGGTTTGAATTAGTCCAAACCCCATAGTGATGCTCAGCCAAAATTGTTAATTTATGCCAAATTCACAGAGCTTTGAACGGTTTCCATTTCTTGTTAAATCAGTGCTGTACAGCTGGCTTAAAAATTGGTTCAGGTTTGGCAGTAAACTTGCAAATTAAATCTGACTCAGTTCTGTACCCACACTAAATCATGCCTGGTAAGTGCAAACCCACACAGGGAGGGGCAATCAGGGCTCCCACTGCAGGGAGACCTGGAGAAGCAGCCCAGGGGCAGATATAGAGAGCATGCAACCCCTTCAGCTGCAGCAAGTGTCCCCTTCCAGCCTGATGCATACTGAAATGTCTTACTGGATGCTGAGAGGCATCCGGTATAAGTGGATATAAGCATACCCTACTTTCTGCCATGAAGATTCTTCCTCCCCAGGCATTGTCACATTTTCCTTCCTTACATTTCATCTAGCTGTTCCGTCCTCATTATGATAGCAATTAATATATCCTCATCATCTACCACTAACTGAATTTCAAGGACAAAAACCTCAAGATACTATTTTTCTTCTGGACTAGAGCTGCCTGAGGCAGATCGTAGCTGTGCCAGCTCCCTGGGACTGAGTGCTCTGACTGACAAATGAGGGCTGTCCACCTTGGGACAATGGGGGCAGTTCTCATTCCACCTTTCTGCTCCTCTGTTCTTCCTCCACTCTACGGGTGACAGAGACCCTCATGTGGAGGCCACATAACGAGGTGAGCTGGATCTCATTCCCCATTGCCTCAGTACAACAGGACACAAGCTAAGGGAGCCAAGCAACAGCTGAGCCATCCAGCAGGAGGGATGAGAAGCTCTGAAAAAAGTGGGCTGAGCAGACAGTTAGGAATGACTGTGGCTTCCCCCTGTTGCAAATCCAAACAATTTCTGAAGGCAGCAAGTCAAGTGTCAAGAACATTAAGTCACCTCTGCTAGATCTGGGGTTTTTTCCCCACAAAATTTAAAATGAGATTTGCTAAAACTCAGAGACAATTTTGAAAAATGAAGGTTTACTAATTTTTCAGTGACATTCTCCAATATAAAATAAACTCTTTTTTTTAAGAAAAAAGATGTATTCAAATCTTTACTTGTCAAGATAAGAGTAGAATCCAAAAATCGCTTCTAAAGCAACCTAGCTATAATTTTATTCACATTTTATTACAAAAAGTACATTGATATAAATATGTCCCCTATTTTACCCAAACTATTTTGTAAAGTATTCACTTATTTTTCTGTATTCACAACACATAAAAGAAAAAGGATATTTAGCTCTATCATAAAGTTATCTGTTTCAGAAAGTGCCAGCTGACACCTAAATCCAGTGTCTGTGGCAACCAGTTTGCACACCATGTGCACCCATATCAAAACTGAGAAATCATTTGATTTAAATCAGCAGCAAAGTAGTACAAAATAAAAATAAACATAAACGAGAAAACTTCAAAATTTTTTGAGTTTTATTTTCATGATTGCCTGGGCAAAGCTCACAGCTCCTGTTTCCAGATGTGCTTACAGTAAGCAGTGCAGCTGCTCTTGGTTTCAGAGTGATGCAATGCAGATGAACATCACAAAGTGCTCTGAAAACAGAGGATTTTAATTTATTTTTTATTAAAAAAAATTTAAAAACCCCTACAAACAACAACAAATCTTTTCCTCACAATGGATGTCTTTGCTAGAAATCTTCATAAGCAAACCAGTGAGGAAATGGCTCTAGGAGGAGACATGCTTCCCACCCCAGGAGGGGTGAGCTTTGCCTCTCAGGGCAGATGCCCAGAGCAGGGCTGGCAGTAGAATTTGCTTCACGTGGCCTCCACATGGCTGTAGTGTCTGAGTGGCTGGCCAAGCACCCATGTGACTCACAGGACAATGCTCTGAATTCCCATACTCAGAGAAGCTGTTAGTGGGGCAAAAAACAAGACACCTGGTATTTTCAGCTCCTTGCACTAGAATATTCATCTTTATGCTTTCCTTGCCTTGTTCTGGTCCTCCCTCTCCTCCCATCCACCTCAGTTGCCTTTCTGCCTCAGGCAGATATCAGAAAACAACTTTTATTGCAGGAGACCTCAACCTGTGTGGGGCTAAGTGCCTACCTTGGTCGACAGAGGTATTGCTGATAATGCTAAGAGTCATGAGGAGAATTATATATTTTATAACAGAAAATGTAGACTAAATTTAGCCCCAGCTTGTCACATTTGCAGAAGTTAGAGCAAAACACAGATTTGTGCACTGTGATGAAAATAAATGTAGATGCAATGATGGACCCTGAAACCAGTGCACTTTCCTGGTTATTAGAAATACGTGTTCTCCTTAGCAGTGTCTCCACTCACATTCCCTCAGGGATGGTACCAAAGAGCTTCACAGAAAGAGCGCAGTAGGGCAGCATGAAATACCTTGGAATGTGCATCGAGAAGGAAAAGTGTGATGGTTTCTAAAGCGATGCTGTGTGCCTCAGTCTGCCCGCTCTTTGCTGCTTACAAGGAAAGACTCTTTAATCAAATGCTTTTATCAAACAAATCCAAATAATCCTAATGGGAAAGTAGTGTGTTTAATATGTTCTTGGTATGCTGTAATGGTTTCCATTAATCCTTCACATAGTACTAAGATTTCAGCCAACAGTAATTCATTGTATTAATTCATTCTTGATTTTTTTTAGTCATTTAACACACTACCAAGAATTTTTCATTTCTGCTCCAGGATCTATTTCCTGCTTTATGCTAAATTTAAACCTTTTTCACATTTATTTTATAATGTATTTATTTCACTTATTATGCTAATTCCAAGTGAATTTATGATCATTTAAGGGTGCAATTGTGGTAGTATAACAAAATATTACTGTTTTCACTGAGTCGTAGCATTTCCAAAATCACTATTTTTATGAGAGATAAACACCTCCAAATTTATGAAGGCTATTACATGTTTAATGGCAAAATCAAATGATAGCAAGGAGAGAAAGAAATTGATACATTTAGACCAGAAGTAGAAAAAATCTGAAATAATCAGGATGATCCTTTTGACAGAGCAAAACTCATATTCTACAGTATTGCATAAGCTCTATGTAGGGATAAGCAATGCCTGTCGTCTGACAGACACTACTAAGTTTCCCTGTCATTAAACCAGAAACAAATTGCTGGAAATCCAGCCAAAGAATTTCCTTCAAGATTTGACTGTGTAGCTTTGGAAAAAGCACAATTATTCTGTAAAATATTCTCTGGAAGGCTGTTCATGCAAGAAGTTATTGCAGAATGACTTGGTTTACATGTGCAGTTATGTGGGTCAGTTTGTAAATGTTGATAGTCCCTTGAAAACAGGATAGAAAGAAAGGGGAGAGAGAGACATATATCTGGGAAACAGGGAGGTTTTGAAGTATTCAAAGAAGAGTAAAACTGACATCAAGAATGATCAGAGCAAAATGATCTGATGCAGGAGAGATTATGACCATCTGTGCATAGTGCAAAGAGGTGCCATTCTATTCATGCTGCAAATGGAAAATCATGAAAAGGAAAGACTGTAATGTCCTCTAGCAACTTGTGGAAGAAATGAGCTAGTGCATTTCTCTTTGCACAGTCAACACTATCAGTATGTCCCCAGAAGGAAAAAGGAAAGACACCAGCTGAGCGACTTGGGTTATAAGTAAAAATTGGAAACCCTAACTCAAAAACTCAAGGGGAGCAGAAAGACCCTGCTCACACTCACACAGATGATGTCTTTTTGCAGAGGGACAAGGGGCAATCCCTTGGTTCTGAGCATAGCTGAGGTGGGGAGGCCTAGACACACAGGTACTGGGCCAAGAATTGGGACACTGCAGGGCTTTTTGCCACAAGCCCTGAGGCCACACCACTCAAAGAGAGAATAGGACATACCAGCCTCAGAGAACTCTTGGAGAGAGTGGGTGTTTTCTTTCTTCCAAATGAGCAACAGAAACCAAAGGATTTAGTGATTTTTCATTCTTCAGCAAGAGAAAGTGTGGTATGCTTTCCCTCCAGCACTAGGTATTTGAGCTATCCCAACAAAAACACCCTTTCTTCTTTCCCCTTTCTTCCTGCTGTTTTTCTTACTGTGCCCACAGAAAGGTAAATTAATATGCAGGGTAGAAGGCAGGGGGGAATGAGGTAGTCATTGAAGACTTTTAAGAGGAGACTTTGGCATCTTGCAAACAAGAATTCTAAAGCACTGGAAGAAACTAGAAACGTACCTTGCCCAAGAAAAGTCAAGGGGGGATTTTTTTTCCTTAACTTGGATGGGCATATAAACAAAAAACCTTTCTTTACATCTTCTTACAGATGGTACTCTGAGTATACAGTTGAGAATCATCAACATTAAAACATAAGATATGAAGGTCACTTATCTAAACTTCCATCCAGCCCTAAGCAATGTAGATGCTTATATACACTCATTATTTTGAAAACTCAGATGACTCATAAAATGGGAGCTAAAATCTTCCATTTCCCAACATTATTGTGGCATTTTATTAGTTCAGACTATAATATGGAGCAAATTCTCCCCATCATCAACATTTTTTTTCATACTGTTTTAAGAGATGAGGAGTTTGCCACAAAAGCTCCACTTCAATATTGCTATTATTTTTAACCTGCCATATTTTTATGTTGCTCCATCATTAGACTTCTCAATTTCCATCAGGATATTAACAAAGAACCCTGCAACTACAGCTGCTTTCTAAAATATCATAACTGTTAGCCTCACATTTTTCAGTAACACCAAGGATCAGGCTTTGATTTCTTCACGTCAAAGCTGAAGGGGCAGGACTTACTTGATCTTTTATGAGAAGGTGACGGAGGAAAGGCTTTGGATGTGGTTTATAAACTTCAGTAAAGCCTTTGACACCATTTTCCAAAGTATTACTCTGGACAATCTGGCTGCTCATGGCTTGGCCAGGGTTTTACCCAGCTCACTGGGTAAAAAGCTGGCTGAATGACCAGGCCCAGAGAGCAGTGGTCAATGGGGTCACATCCAGCAGGCAGCAGTCATAAGTGGTGTCCCCCAAGGCTCAGTATTGGGGCCAGTCCTGCTTAATATCTTAATCAATGCTCTGGATTAAAAGATGGAGTGTTCTCTCATTCAGCTTGCAGACAATACCAAGCTGGGCAGGAGTGTTGAACTACTGAAGGGAGGAAGGCTCTGTGGAGGCATCTGGACAGACCAGACTCATGGGCCAAGGCCAGTGGGATGAGGTTCCACAAGGTCAAGTGTGAGGTCCTGCACTTGGGTTACAACAACCTCACATAGGCTGCAGGAAACGTGGCTGGAAAACTGCCCAGAGGAAAAGAACCTGGTCAACAGCCAGCTGAACATGAGCCAGCAGTGTGCCCAGGTGCCCAAGAAGGCCAATGGCATCCTGGCTTGTATCAGACCTGGTGCGTCCTGTGGGTCCAGGGCAGTGATTGTTGCCCTGTACTCAGCACTGGTGAGGATGCACCTCAAATCCTGTGTTTGGTTTTAGGTCCCTTGCTACACGAAGAACATTTTAGTACTGGAGTATGACCAGAAAAGGGCAACAAAGCTGGTGAAAGGTCTGGAGAAAAGTCTTGCAAGGAGTGGCTTGAAGGAGCTAGAGGTGTTTAGCCTGGAGAAAAGGAGGATCAGAGGTGTCCTTATCATTCCCTACAATCACCTGAAAGGAGGCTGTAGTGAGGTGAGGGTCATTCTCTTCTCCCAGGAAACAAGCGACAGAGTGAGAAGAAACAGATTTAAGTTGTGCCAAGGTAGGTTTAGACGGGCTATTAGGAACAATTTCTTCAGGGAAAGAGTTATCAAGCATTGGAACATCGAGATTGTCCAGGGAAGTTATGCAGTCACCATCCTGGAGGTATTTAAAAAATGTGTAGATGTGAGTCCTGGTTTAGGGCAAATTTGGGAGGAAACTGCCAAAGGGGGTTCCTCTGGAAAGCAAATCCAAACAGCTCCTCCCCCAACCAGTCTGGGAAAAGAACTTCCTTGGACAAAAGTGGAAAAAACTATTTATTTAACAAAGTGCCCACAAGCATAAAGAATGATTAATATGAAACAATAAAACCTTTTGTTCTGAAGTGAGATGGCCAATTTAGAAAGTCTTTGCTGTGGGTTGTAGCTCAGCTCACTCAGTCTCTTATCAGTTCCTCCGGCACTGGGAAATGCTGAGGTCCAGGCCCCGGTGGGCTGCAGGTGCAAGCCCTCGGTGCTTCTCTTGGTTTTTCAGTCCCAAGCAGGTTTAAACAGTCCCAAAAAAAGGGGGGGGGGGGGGGGGGGGGGGGGGGGAAAGTCCAGGGAGCTTCTCTTCTTCAGCTAGCCAAGGCTAACTAAAAGCAAAGGAGATCTCTGTCCCGCTGTCTGTCCGTGCTTCAGACGAACCACAGTCCAGGAGAGGAATGTGCAGGAGTCAGGCTGTTTTTCTCTAAACATACTCCACACTTCTCCCTTCTTCCCTGTCAGAACCATTTTGAAAGGCACAAAACTCAATATACAGCACAAACAGAACAGACAACTGGGGATACAAGCATCATAAAGTCACCCTAGGACAATGTGATACTTAGGGACATGGTTTAATGGCGGACTTGGCAGTGCTGAGTTAATGGCTGGACTCAATGATCCTAAAGGTCTTTTGCAACCTAAATTATTCCAAGATTCTATGACTTGTCTCCAGATTAAGATACCTACATATGTTTTATCCAAATTCATGCTTTGACATATTCAGTTAGGTATTTTACTCTGGAGATGAATCCCACTCTAAACCACATAGTAGTTGGATCACGTGGGACTCTTAGTGCGTCAACTGTATGCATGGCAATTCCAGCTTGGTGGGGGTTTTTTGTTTTTTGTTTTTTTGTTGGTTTTTTTTTTTTTTTTGTTTCCTTTTTCAGGAGAAGATAGCTGTACAGAAGTTCATGTGATGGTTCACATTGTCTGCACACAAGTATATATGCACCCTAGAAGGTAGCAGTTCTTTTCTCTGTAGTGATGGAACTTAATGAGTTCATATAGTTGTTTTTCTAATTTCCACTAATGAGGGCAAATGTTAGTGATAGATAATTTTTCCTATGGTGTTGCAGCTTTTTCTTTTCATTTGCCAAATTATGTCTAGGCTGTTCTATATTTGTCATGGATGTCTCTTGCAAAAAGCCGCTGACACTGCTATATTCAAGGTTGTAACAGGCTGATTTATCACGGTTAGAGGTATTTTATTTCATCTTGACTAAAATGACTGTTATTATTAAAGCACTTTTCTAATGACGAGCTATTTACTTGTTCAATATTTGATAGTTTTGCAAGATAAAATCTTGCAATCTGCTCCCACATCAAAGCCATGGTTTTCATATAGTTTGTTCATTCTCTGTGCGCCCATTATCTCTGTCATTAGTGACTTCTGTGATTCTTTTAATGTGACCAAACAAAGGTCACATTATAAAGGAGTTAACCTTCCATTCAAGGTGCATTTTGACTGAAAATCCACCAGTGCACCTCCATTTTCCAACACCAAGCACTCAGTTTTCACACAGATGTCAGTCAAATCAGACTTCCACTGAGAGCCTACACTTCACCTTTTATACCCTCAGGACGTTCCTGTAGTTCCATTTCCCAATATACAACAAAACCTCACCTGCATGCAGATCTTTGTGGCTATTTCACTTCCTTAATATCCCACTTCATAATGAAATATACAAAGTAGGGATATATGAAGCACACCAGAGTTCTCCATGCGGACTGGATTAAACAAAAAAAAACAAAATAAATAATTCAGCAACACTATGAGGTCATGTTTTACCTCCAATGCAATTAATTGCCAAATGATGCTTGTCTGTCTTTGAATGTGAAGTCCTTTAATTGAAGTGGGTCTTTGTGAATAAGTTAGACTATGTCTTGGCAACAAAGAGAGAAAGAAATTTCTTCCGTACTACTGAGATTACAGTTGCATAAACCAAACATTCAGCCCTCTCAGTGAACAAACTAACAAAACCTAATTCCCAGGGCTTTCCACCAAACTGACTTGCTCTTCATGTGCTACAGGAAAGCTTCCCTCTGCCCCCTCCTTAGCTAGGCACACTGTACAAATGAAAGTGATAGGGGCACCAACACAACTACAGCATACACTGCAGTAGTCAGAGCTCACCATTCCCTCCCACCTCCCCCCATGCCTCAGCAGAGCACTACCAAGGTCCATAAATTTAGGTCTGGTCCTGACAGTTTTATTGGGCCAGAACTGTGGTGCTGATCCATGCTGGATTCAGCTGCAAGCCTGGATGATCTTTCTGGCTTGGATCTCACCCTGAGCAAGGATGCGTCTGGGAAGTTTCAGCTCCAGTTCACAGTCGTGCCAAGGAAATGGGCTGCACATCTCTGCTGAATTATTTTGCCTCTATCAATCACCTTCTGACTACAATGCACTTTGGTGATGTTCTTCCTTTTCAGATTTGACCTCCTCCTCAAAAGTAGTCTTCTTCCAGTGTATAACCTTGTGCTTGCTGACAAGAAAACAGTTAAAGCTGGCTCAGTACTGTCATTAAACTGTCATCTAGTACAGCCATATTTGAGGATATACTCTTTGCATCTACAATGCTTTGGCTTATCTGTACCAACCAGAGGCTCCTAAAATACTTTATTCTTCATGTCATACCTCAGGTGGTAATCCCCTTGCCCTCTCCTCCCAACCCACAAACACACTCTCAACAACTTGTGTCAGAATGGGGGTTTGGAATTTCCTGTTAAGACTTTGTTTGTTTGTTTGTTTTGGGGTGGGTTTTTTTGGTTGGTTTTTTTTTGTTTTGGTTTGGTTTTTTTTAAGCAAAGCCTACACTGCAAAGTAATTTGCAGTCTAAGAAATCATAAGCTGTATAAGCACTCTGATGGAGTAGACCTGCAAATTGAAGTATTTCCTTGAGTCATATCTGCCCACACTGGCAGGTGGCAGGAACATTGCACTTCACTTGGCACATGTAATTATACTGACTAAATCAGTTTCTCAGTGCAGAGGTGGTCTCTCAAGTCCAGAAACTGTGGAGCAACATTTACACACAGGTACGTACACACATATTAAAAAAAAAAAAAAATCCCAAAACTAAAACATTAAAGTGATGAATAATGAGAAAAAAATAAATAAAAGGAAATCATGGTGCTTGCCATTACTTGATGTCTTCTGGGAGTTGTGCATTAATCAAAGATCTGGCTCTGGCTAAAGACAGAGAAGAAACACCTCAACAACCATAAGGCATGGAACTCAGTGACTTACTGGTCTACTTCTGGTCTTAAAATCTAAGATTACCTTTCTTTCTAAAGCCTTGTACAAGATCAAATTGATATTGAGGGCAGGTTGTAGGTAAAGATTTTTTTAAAGAGGCAAAAAACGTAAATTTTTTCACTTGTCCTTCTGCTCTGAAATATCAGCAGTCTCAGTAGCTCCACTGCTCAGTCTGCCAGTAAAAGTGGAGGCACAGAGCAGATGGGTTTCCTACCTTCCAGCCCAGCACAATTTTGTCCTTTCCATCACACATAGGGATAGTAATGCAAAGGTTAGCAGGGCAAACCATGCACATGCAGGAAAAAACAAGATCTGGTCCTTTTGCCAGGTGTCCTATCACAGCAGGGGGAACAGATGGGAAGATCAGCAAAATTTGGATGCACAAAAAAGCTGCTCCATTGGGCAGCATGCTATCTCTTTGAAAATATGACCTTCCAAAGAGAGCTTCACCCTAAAATCACTGGCTTAACATTGCCTCACATTAAAAGGAAATGTCAATAAAAGAATTTGAGGTAAGCAATAGGTCTCGTACTTCTGGTTTTGTTTTTGAAAAGGCAAATTTACAACTGAATTAGTCATTAGAAAGTCAATTTGCAGCTGTGACAAACAAGTGAAGAGCTATTCAAGTCACAGTATACCAATAGTATTAATGATCTTGGTAATGAAAAGCTGATGAGTTTTAACAAGTGTTATCTGACACAGAAGATAAATACTATTAAATATGAAAAGTCTCTTTAATTACATGTGGAGTTTAGAGGCTTATAAAAACCGAGCTCATTGGTATGCCACCGACCCTTTCACCTGTCACTGGGCAGGATAATTCTATTGCTCAGTCACTGCCAGCACCACCTGAGCCCTGGCTTTCCACAGCACATGGAGGCACGAAACTTCTGCTGTGGATCTTTCCATAAGGGAAGCCATAGGCCCAAGGCAATTACAAAACCAGTGGTGGTTTAGTTCAGTACAGGTGGGTAGCAGAGCTCTCAGACAGACAAAAATGTTTTCACATTTAAATGGATTTATCTGTGCATTTGCTTTTCATATGCAAGGACCTTACAGAGATTCCTATGTCATGTTTTTTCTCTGAAACTAGTAGTCATAAAGGCATATTGTAGCTCTTGAAAAAGATTTTAAAAGGCACAGTCAGGCACAAGTCCAACAGTCAATTCCTCACCAGGTTTGTAATTTAGAATTCAGCACGCTTTTGTTTCAGTGCCTGTGATAAACCTCTGCTCAAATACTTATAAATACCTGTCTGCTTTTCACTAACATGGCAAGTGCCTGTTTAAGAAACCATCTTTCCCAACTTTCACGCTTCTTTACACCTGTATTTTATATCAAAATTTAAAACAGCAGGTACAAGACGAGTCTTTTTCATCTTAATATTTGCAGTGCTTCAATTAAGTTGTTTTGGTAAATGAAGTTTAACCTGCCCTCATGAATAACAGAACCACTTCCTACTGCTTCTACTCTATGGCAGGAGCACAAGAGAGAAATACAATTTTACAAAATTGCACCTCTGGCTATACTGTCCCTTCCACAAACCTCTTTAAATATTCGCATATTTAACCTAAAAAGGCTGAGTCATGTTCACGCTAGTTTGCAGGGTAGGCCTGGGGTTCAGGGCATCTCTTGCAGAGAATGAAATAATGAACCATCCAGACACAGAGGGATTAAAATCTCAGCTGAATGATTTTTTTTTTTTTTGCAGTATTTTCTTAAATAAATCAAGTTTCATTGAATTGGACCACTGGTGCATTTATGTCTTAAAGACACATAGATCAATATAATTTGTCAAAAATATGATATCTAATAATTAAATTTCAATAGTGTATATACAGTTATAGTTAACATACTAAAAATTCTTGGTTTCATTTAACAGAGAACTAAAGTAAAAATACTCCTAAGCCAAGGTCGTCTGAACATTTGTTATCCCATCCCACTTTTTTTTTCTTTTTTCTGAGGAAGAAGAAATGAGCTCCTAACAGGTATGTACATAAGACACATATAAAAAATATTTGGGGTGAGTTTCTCTGACTGTTGTCCCAAATGTCTTGGATCCACTCAGGTAGGAAAGGATGTTTCCTATTCTTTTTTCATCTATTTAATATTAATTAATAATTCATATTTCATTGAAAACAAATTCTGGCCATGGTAGAAAAAAAATTGGGAGGGAGTCCTAGAAGAAGGAAGAAGAGAAGGGAGAGAGTGGGTAAGGAATCAATTAATGAAGTAGCTTCACTTCAGTTACAAGTTGTTTGAAAACAGAAGTAAAATCCACTTTTCCCTGGCTTGCTGAGTGACACTTTAGCTGTAAGTCCTATCCTGCTCATTTTCACTGCATGCCACCAGAGCTGGAATGCATTTGTGGGGATTAGTGGTGCTTTGAGAAGCTATTTGGGTGTCACACAGGTAAGCATCCCTGCTGACAAGCATTAAGTGTGCAAACTCTAGTAGGGAACAAGACCCTCTTGTGCCTACCAAGCTGGGATTTTTACATTTGGTGCTGTCACTTGCTGTGGAGTTACTTCTGGCTGCTTTTAACAGGATCATGCAGTACTGTACAACAGATTCTACTATTAATTGGCAAAAATTGGAAGACTTTACCCTGTAAGGTGCAATGTTTATCCTTTGATATGTTCCACTCTATTGCTGCCAGGAGCTAAGGACCCTCAGCCCTTCCAGGAGTTGTTCAGATCACCCCAGGATGCAGTCTGCTTCAGCCTGTTAACCTTCCCTGTGCCTTATATTATCATCACCATAGAAACAGATATAAAGTGCATTTGACTTAAGGAATAAGCACAATTAATATTTTATGGCTCAAATTCAAACTGCTTTAATAACCAGAATAAATTTATAACCCTTTATAATCAGAACCATATACTCTCAAATTTTGAAATCATACAGCATTTTTTTAAGTTTTAAATCTGCCTCCATTAAAGGTGTTAAAGAGATACCTTTGACTTCTAATGTGAATGAGGTAAATTCTTAAGTATCTGATCTAACCACAGGATTCTTTAATGAATGATGGGATATGATACCCTCATGAGAATATGGTAAGAGTTTCACATCTTTACAATACCAAAGAGACTTGATGTATTTATTACTTACTTTGTACAGTCCTGAACATTTGAGAGAATGGTGAAAGGAGGGGGACCAGCAAAAAAACACAGCATGAAAAGGATGTGAGATTTTTCAGAGTATCAAAAAAAGATTAAAAGTTTAACATATTTAATTATGGAATTTTTATGGAATTATAATTTAAACCATTGAACTGAATGCTGTAATTCATTATACCTCTGGGACCAACCACACTGAAGCAGCAGCATGTTAAAAACACAGCACAAAACCATGTGTCAAAACAGGCCAACCTCATGGACAGCCGTGGCTGCAGATATCCACCTGGGTCTACCTGAGAAAGCAACTCATTCCATTACCAGAACTGTATTTGCACAATGCTTTCTGGGTGGCAACATGCATTAAACTTTTGTGGTCACTCCCCAGCTCCCAGGGCGGCTCAGTGACACTGTGGGAAGGAGACAAGACATCAAATTGCACAATAAGTAGCTTCATCTTCTCATTCTGAGCTCACTGTCTTTCCTGGGGAAAATCACAGAGTAAAAGCAATACACTTTGTGGCAGGTTACTGTGCACCAGATCTCTGGGTGCCTTCAGACACCTGCCAGCTCAAATCACCAACATAAACATGCATGCACACATGAGATACACAACACGTGAGTTGTCCTACACAGCAGACAGGCTGTGTATCCTTGATACAGTAAAGCCAGGGAAAATATGTTCATGTCCCATCATTTCAGGAAGTTTAGGAGATTCTTATCCAGAAGGCAAAGTCAGAGGACCAGTGGAGCACTGTTTGTGTTCATTGCCACCTCTGTGCCTGCTTTTCTCCAAAAGCAAAACTCCTGCTGGCTTCAATGTTGAGAGAAAGTGTTCTTCAATATCATCTGAGGATCTTGCCATCCTCATCGAGTGAAATACCACCGATGATGCAAAGATTCCTGACACAAAAATATTTTCTCTCTCAGGAAAGGGAATTGTAAACAGAAAGAATTAATGGTGCATCTGGTAAAAGTTTACAATGTGTTTGACCACACAGCAGTCAGAAACTGCCTTAACTATGTCTCTGCTATTAGTACAAAGTGCAAAACAAAGCCTCTAAAGGCAACAGAATCCAATGGACAGAGAAATGCATCACACATGGGTGCATTGTAATTAACATGGACTTTGTTATGGATTATTTTTTGTTGAACATTCCTTAAAATCACATGTAGATTTTCAACTACAAGTAAATGAGTCAAATATCTGTAAGCTGTGTGCCAAACAGAGTGAGAAAAATCAACCAAAACTTAGTATTTAGAGTAATAAACTGCAGAAATATTAAGACCTTAGGTAGTAACAACTTCATAGTATGCCACCTGGGAAATAAACACAAATGACTGGGAGTGTTATTTTTCCCATTCTAAAATAACCCCTTGTGCTTTTTCATTTGGTTGGTTTTGGTTTGGGGTTTTTGTTCAAAAACAAACAAAAACAAACTGTTGAAAAAACACTGCAAGACATTAAAAGTTTAACATATTCCCAAACACAAACATGTGCATCTATCAATCTATCTAATATACACTGCAGTATTATCATCTTTACTCCCCTATAGAAAGCAAAGTCACAAGAAGCAATAAATATCTACTTATTTAAAATGGAATTAAATTCAGCTAAGAACCTGTTGGCATATTTATAGCTGTACTCTGCATTCTTCCATTTATTTACAAGTTTACATCAAAATGCAGCTATTACAATAATTGTAAAGCATTTCAGGGAAACTGGGGATATTTTATCCTTCTTTTAAAGGCAGCTGGGCAGCAGACACAGAAATGTATCTAGAAACTGTCCAAAGGTGAACGGTGAACCATTATCAGAGGCAGAAACCAAATTCAGAGACCTGACTAGGGGAGAAAATAAAGCATAAATCTTGAGTTTAAAAAAATGAAGAATTGTTGTAGAAAGACATAAGGAACGATCTCCCAGTGTCTCCCATGGGACACGGACAAAGTTAGGGGTTTTGTTGTCAAATTCAGAGGTACAAGAGATCTTTGCTCCCCTGTGGCTGAACAGTTCTGTACTTGTATCAGATGTGGGTAGGAAAATGTCTTTTCCCTGGGCTGCAATAGATTATTAGGATTTACATTCAGTGTGAATGCCCCTATACTACTCCCTGCTAGTGCTTTCACTCCAAATAAATAAAGAAACAAAATGAGCACAAAGAGATCTCATTTTTCTCTTAGCATAAGCTAGAAAAAAAAGAAGAAATCTCAAAAATGCTCATGGAAAATAAAATATCCAGGGTGTTATGTCTGGGAGGTATGAACTCCCCAAAAGGTGTTTTTTTCTCCAGACCATGCTTCTTCTGTATGCTATTACTTCTATATCTTTCTGTCAGAAAAGCATAGAAGCAGTAGAACTGGGAGATGCAGCCAAGCGTAGCCACCTGCAGACACTAGGAAAATCACAAAATATTTGCTGGAGCAACAGATGCCAATGTTTAGCTTGCTACAGCTATTGGGGAGAAACAGGAGAGGAAAAAACATGAGGAAAGCTTAACTTACTGAAGGATGGAGAGATTAATTTAAAAGATGGCTAAATAAAACTGTAAATCTGTGTTCCTGTGTCTTTTCCGGGGGGTATAAAATGTGCAGAATAAGCAGGAACTTTTAGATCGTTGTTTTCCTTTGACTCAAGCCACTCAAATAATTTTGGTCTCAGAAATCTTCACTCTCATTGAAAATGAGGTGTTCCTGACAGAAGTTTCACATTTTAGAGATTTTCAGCCTGAGGGTCAGAACTGCAGTGCGTAGGAGTCGATAATGTGAAGTGAAACAATGTAAATAATGAAATCAATGGGAAGACTCCCAGAGAATCTAGCTCCTTATGGACTGTGCCATAAGACAGTAAGATTACACCCAAGGGAGCTGAAATCCTGGGAGGAAAATGAATTTAGGAAAACATGTTTCTACATTTCTTAATGTAAAAAGAGCTGTGGAAGGAATTCAGCCATTTGTCACTACAATGCCCCTCATGAAGTTGCAATGACCACCTCTCGAAGAGCCCAGGCTAGCAGCGAGGTGTGACATTTGTGCAGGACAGCAAATTGTTACTGGGGAGAGAAGCTATATTCCTTGATTGTTTGGCATATTGACAATAAACCTGTGTTTTCTGACAATGAAGACTTTTAAGTTTAGTTTTCAAGGTAAAAGGAAAAGAAAACATGTTGGGCATGAGAAATACATTAGCAGGGATGAACAGATGGTACTGTAAATAGGAATAGGTCAGAGCTTTCCTCTTCTAGCTGATTTCTTCTCAGGTTTCATTAGATCAATGCCTAGAAAAGCTGAGCAAATTGTAAAGGCTGAATAAGAAGCAATATGGAGTCATTTGAGAAAAGGTAGGTTGTATGTAACCATAGAAAATAAAACAAAATGTACTAGGAATGTAAAGATATTTCTGCCTGTCATGTAAAGAAATACATCTGCTTACCTTCTTTTTCATCATTTGCTTTTTCCAGTTTTCCAGTTTAGAGGAATTAATTTGGGTCCTGGGCATCCCTTCAACTCCACTGTTTGGCCATAGCTTTTAGGGGAATCAAAATTGCTGGGTATTTTTCTGGACAAGGACTATGATCTGGGGATTCCTTAGCATTCAGCTTTATTAGACAAAGAAGTAAAGCACAGACTGACTTAGTGACTTGCACAAGGCAACTGCGGAAAGCTGGAGCAAAACTCAGAAAGAGTTTTGAATCCTGTCTTCCCAGGCAGGATTCAGCACCGAAACACATAGATCACTCTTTTGTCACCACCTCAGTGTTATCATGGAAACAGAACAGGAATTAAATTCTGACAAATAATCAATTATGTAAGCAAGGCAATCTGTCCTGGGAAAGGAACGTTTTAATCACCATTTTCCCCTCAGTCTTCCTCCAAAGCCTGATGACTACAGTACTGCAAATCAGGAGCTCAGATCTGGCAGAATAAAGCAGAAAAGGATACAAGTTCTTTAGTGTTATGACTTTAGTGAACTTCATTGAGGTTACAAAAATGCAGTAATTGTCCTCTGCATAACTGAAAGGCTAAGGTTCATTGGAAATTCACAGGATGATTTCTGATTTCTAACTCCTTATTGCTTCTCAGTTCCTGGTATCCTGTTAAGGACAGGAGAAACACTGCTGCTGGTCACTCTTTTGAAATTATAATGAAAAAGTTAATTCTCTTGGAACTAATCAGATATTACACATCGTTCTACAATTATTCTATTGAACAAAGGTCTCTCTAAAGAAAAGTTAATCTAACACCTCTAAATGATGCAGTCACATGTATTTTCAATTGTCACAAATAAGAGATCTATTCACCCTCTTAGCATCAATTTTTGCTGCATGGTTTCATGAAAATAGTTCTCTTCAAAATTCATAAGATCTCTGTGCTCATTTAATTTAAGCTGTTCTAAAAAAAGATATTAGTACTTTGCCAAAGATATGGACCTCATTGTTTGTAATGAGGACTGCCCAATAGTTGGATGAGTTCAAAGGATCTCTGCCTTTTTTAATTCAAGACTGAATAGCATTATATCTTCTTTTGAATGCTGGAACTATAAAACCATCTGTGCGTACAGTTGTTCTAAATTTCTCATTATTTTAGGCTGCATAGTATGTGTTTGCTATTTTAAATTACAGTTCTGCAATCCACATCCACTGGCACAAGAGAAGGAAACTGAAAAATCTTAATGCCTACTAACGGCTGATGTGCTTGAGGGAGAGGAAGAAGCATAACAAGTTGGCATTAAAGCCCTTGTCAGTGTTTTGTTTTTTTGGTTTTTTTTACAGCAGGTGGGTTGAAACTTGTGCTTGCTGATGATAGATACATTAAATCATATGTCTGGAAGCCTTGACTCAACACCACCCAGTTGTAATGCTCTGCTGGCCCATCTTGTGGTTCCAACACACTAGCAGAATATTTGCCTCATTCTGTAATGGACCCAAAGATGAAGGAGCTGCATGCAGGAATTTCCCTGGTGACAGACACCGGTGTAGAAACCTGGTACTTTTCAGACTGACCAAAATAATGCAACAACAGATACATGTAGGAAAAAAAGCTGACATCCTGGGATTTTCCTATTGACATATTCTTAAGAAAATCCCACCACATTCATGAACTAGTGTAAATGGTCTATGAAGGAAAGGAAATCCATATTTTAAGACAAAGTTCTTGTTGGGAATCTTCAAAGTCCAGACCTTTTCTCTGAGATTTCCCACACAGGTGGTGGGCCACTGTGTTTTCCTTTCTCACCTCCATCCTGCTGAGATCCAAGGAAACAATTGCCCACAGCCTTGCCACTTGTTGGTAAGATTTTTCCATAAATCAGGTGAAATAAAATTTCCTACAGAAAAAACTGGTGGCCTGCTTCAAATTTTTGTTGTCCCTTTTCACAAATAGTGGTGTATGTCCACACAGGGCATTTAGCTTAAAATGTAATAGCCATTACATCTTTTAAGTTGGAGCCTAAATTTTTCTATATGTATTTCCTAATTCTAATTAAAGAATGTTTATGCAGCCTCTTCAAATAGTTTCCTAACTAACTTAAAAATCATACTTCTGACAAGCAACTAATAAGCCACTGCAGTCAGCAGAATAAACTTTCTCCTAACAAACATAAACTAAGAGTGACAGAGATACGGTAACTGATTTAATTATGTCATAGAATATGATATTTAAATGAAGCCTTATTTAAATTAAGTTAATGCTGTCTGTAAAGTGTTTTTAGTACCTAAGGGCCAGAAAAAAATAGTGAGAAGTTCAATAAATTATTTGCTAATTCTGTTACTGGGGAGAAATCTCAAAAAAACCTAAGAACAACCCACATTTATGCAACAGGCTAGCACAGCCAATCAACAGTACATTCTGCTTTAGATGTAAGAACTATATATCAGAACTCAACTGAAAGTCGAGCATTGACCACAAAACCACATTTATCTCAGGACTTTGACAGCCAAACAAGCAGGAATGCATGAGTGATGCTTAGGGATGGCACCTGTGAGTGTAGTGCTTCCCAAAATCTGTTCAGGGACACATTATCCTGAAACAGACAATTCCTAATTCTGTCAAGCTTGGTGTCTCCACAGGTTATCTCTCAAGTCACTGTCACATGTTTAACCTAATAGTGTTTTGGGACAACTTCAGAGGTTAACTGGAGCATGAAGACATTTTGGCTTTCTCCCTCTCTGCATATTCACTTGCCTTCAGCTGCAAGTTTTCCCCACGTCACACCCTGCTTTCACACTTCTACATCCACATCAAGCAGTGATCCAGACATAGCCTGGAGGAGAATAGGCCAGACCTGAGCTCGCTCACAGTGAACACTGCCCAAGCTGACCCTATTACAACAAAATATTTGAGAGTATTCCTGGCCTTAGTCCCAGCCACCTCCACATTCCTGCATCTGTGTCATACTTCCACTAGTGCTCGCACTTCTGGCTTCAAATTATCTGCCCACACACTCCTCTGCTCAGCTTCCCCCATCCTGTTTTGCTTGGAGGGCTCCTGGCTTCACCCATTGTTGTTCTCAGTGCAGGGGAGGCAAATGGCAAAAAATGGAGACCTCAGATTTCACTGCTATCGATAACCTGACCCATTGTTGTGGTTTAGGAAGGTATTCTCCAATTTAATGCTGTAAGTAAAACCCCATGCTGTTCAGTGCTGCATCCTCCCCTGCCACAGGACAGAGAGGAGAATTGGAGGCACAAAAGGTAAAGATAGTAGGCTGAGATAAGAACAATTTACTGGAAACACAGTGAGATTAGAAAACAAACCAACAGTGCAGTTATAAAAGTGTACAAAAGAGAGACTTATTCACATGCAAAATGCTCACTGTACGCTCTTAACAATTTTCTATTGGTTAGAAAACTTTTAAAACAGAATTTGTAACATAGAGAAACTTGTAACATAGAGAATTTTGGCTGCTGTTGGCAAGATGTGATCTGTTGCCATCTTTCAATTGTTTCACCCTGTACTGAGACTGATGCCGCAATAAAGCTCATGGAAAGGTCTCCCGGCTGTCCTGTCCTGTTATTTGTAAATATCTAATATCCAACAAGACCCAACCACCCAACTGAAGCCTCCCTGAACAGAAGAGATCCCTTCTCCTCAAAAAACATTCCCTATCACTGCCCTGGCCATGATGTGAGGTGCTGTACAATAACCTTTGGGTCTGAGCTGTGACACTTCCTGGCTACTGCAAAAATGAACCCTGTCCCGGCCAAAATCAGGACACCCATGTACACTGATTTATCAGCAGGGTCAGGAGTGCATGTGCAGACACCAGGAGTGAGCAGATGTGTTCCATCCACTTTTCAGTCCAGAAAGGGTTGGCACTCATCTCAGAGGGATGCATAGCCCTGAACTGGGACAACTTCTCCTTGGACTGTGTGACTCAGAGCACAGCAGGGTGAAAGTGATCTTCGTGAGGGAACAAAGAGGGAGTTAAGTCTATCAGCAAGGACTGGAATGGTTTGGGTTGGAAGAAGAAGAGATCTTAAAGATCACCTAGTTCCATCCCTCTTGCCATTCCACACCTTCCACCACACCTGGCTGCTCAAGGCCCCATCCGATCTGGACAAGGATGGACTGTCCAAATTTATCTGGGCCACCTGTTGCAGTGCCTCATCACTCTCATATTTCTTCCTAATATATTGTCCAAATCTACCCTCTTTCAGCTTGAAGCCATTGCCCCTTGTCCCATCATTGCATGCCCTTGTGAAAAATCCCTCTCCAGCTACCCTTTAGGTACTGGAATGCTGCTCTAAGGTATCCCAAGTCTTCTCCATGGTAAACAACCCAAACTCTCTCAGCCTGTCTTTATAAGAGAAGTGTTCCAGCCCTCTGATCATCTTTGTGGCACTCCTGTGGACCTGCTCCAGCATGTCCACATCCTCCTTATGCTGTGAACCCCAGAGCTGGACACAGCACTCCAAATGAGTTGAGAGTTGAGTAGATGAAGGATTTGGGTGAGATTTTACACTCTAATTTCAGACATGACTTTTCAAGTGCTCAGATGTGAGATACATTGTCAGCTCACCTCTAGTTATCTGCTTTCCTCACCTCAGCCCTGCTTTGAAAATCCAGACAGAGGTAAAAATTCCTTACCTTCACTGTAGTCTTAGAGTGTTCAAACAGACTGTCATTTTTCTCATGGCAGACAAGTAAAAATGACAAGCCTTATGCTTGTTGTAAAAAATAGTATGCCATAAAATGTTATTAAATGCATCTCCACCCAAATACCGTTTCATCTAAATCTCTCTCTTTTTAAAAGAAACTGAGCTATTTTACTGGAAAGTGATAAAATGGCATGTTTTTTGCTCAGTAAAAATTATAGGTAATCTCTGCAATTTCTTGTTAAGACTAGTCTCCCTGTACTATGCTTGTAATTTGTCATTTTTACCCTGTAACTATCCCAGCTATCTGCTAAAGATGCAGAAAAATTCCCTTAACACAGACAGAAAAGAGCTGCTTTTCACAATCCCAGTTCTGCTTCACTCTCAGCATGGGAGAAAAAGGGGAATATCATCCTGGTGATGGAATTCAGGCAATCTGTAACCAACTTCTGCATTAGCCTTTCAACAAGGAGGAGGCTGCAGGACCAAATGACAAAGCTTTGTCAGCCTCTGGTCCTTAGGCAAAGGGGACCTGCTCCTGTTGCATCTTCCTGTCTGTTCCTGTGCCCTGCAAGCACACAGACTAACCCACAGCACTGCCCGCAAGCCCTGGGGCAAACCACGGGGTGCTTTGCACTGTCTATCCTGCAATCAGGTACATGATAAGGTGGGGATGGAGAGAGGAAGAAGCCCACTGACACCAGGCTGCAGCTGTGCCAAAATGCACAGATCAATGTTCACTAGCACACTGTTGCTGACCTGTCAGGAGGTCAGCAATTAGGATGTGGTCTTCTGCCTTATTTTCTGATCTGTAGTTAACAGTCTAGTAAAGGAGATGCTGTTCTTCCTGCTGCTGCTGCTGGAAATAAAGCATTTATTGGAAAGCAGGCTTATGTCACATAGTTAAAAGCATGTGTTTTCAGGGGCTTTTACAACAAAAAGGCATAGTGTCTCTTCAACCTGCAAAAATAAAGCAGAATTACTTTATGGTCTCTATTATTGAGTCTTGCTTATAACAAAACCTTGTGAATCAGGAGGAAGGAACATGACTATGCTCTGAATGGAAGCTGCCCTTACTGGATACAAGCATAGCACCTACAAGGCCCTCCAGATTGTGTCATTTCATGCACTGGAGTCAAACTAACATGCAGGAAAGCTCCCCTGAATAAAAATCCCTCATAAATTGATCCAAAGTTCACGTTAAAATGTAGATCAAAAATCCAGGGGGAATTACATAATCTCACTAAAATTTCTTAATAAATGCTATGTATTTCAATATCTGTCTCCTTCCAAGAAAGACATAAAGTCATTCTGCCATCTCCCATCATTCTCCAGGACTTTTACCCTTACATTTAAGGCAGATTGAAATGGTTGAAAAATTATTCTGTCAAGAGATTTCATTTTCATAATAATAAAATTGTATTCCAAATAATTTAGAAAAACAGAAAAATGCATGGGGGTGGAGGGGGTGTCCATTTATCAGTATTTTCTGACTTGAGGAGTATTATGTTACTACTGGGGGTTTTGTACAGTGGCAACATGGTAAAAATCCATGAAGTACAGGTGAAAAAAATCTGTACCTGGAACTAGAATTGAGGTGTCAGATAAAAAATGCTGACTAACAAAAAGATTAACTGTCACATGACATTCAGAGAAACACTTTTGCTTATATCTTTTCTAGAAATATATTTGTGCAGACCTCTATCTCACCTACGTGAAAGGCAGAAAATAATTCCACTCAATTTCTAGACCAACAAGTGCCCTATCCTTTCATTTT
This sequence comes from Cettia cetti, assembly GCA_013401135.1. Taxonomy (NCBI): domain Eukaryota; kingdom Metazoa; phylum Chordata; class Aves; order Passeriformes; family Sylviidae; genus Cettia; species Cettia cetti. Next base: position 15,569 of record VZUI01013633.1, on the reverse strand, counting down.
TGATGCCATCTTCTCTCCGTTGGGCTCTGCTTCTTTGAAGTACATCTTTTTTAACCATAAAGACAAACATATTTTTCCTGGTTAAGGAGCTTGTGTGAAAAATAAAAGAATGCTCACTGGTTTTAAGCTGTGCAAATGAGGTATCCATGGCTTTATTTTCTGGCTGTTTTATATATGCTGACACAAAGTCAGCTCTTGTAGAATATAAGTTATTCATGAGGACAGTCTCATTTGCCCTAAACAATGCTCTGCTTTTAATTACATTGCCACAGAACAGTTGAACAACTCTCAGGAGTCTGAAAATATAAAAAAAATTACTTAGCTCAGACAGGACTTCTGTTTACTGCAAGGTTGTATTTAAACTATATATTTCTATATACTGATATATATGTAGTTAAGGATACAGATAATAGCTCTGGTAGGCATGCAGCTTCTTGCCTGGTGTTGCATCAGACACCTCTATGACTCCTTAATGGAAAGCAGAAACACAGGAACACAGTACAGTAGAACAAAAAATCCCCAAAATTTAAACTTTGCTCCTTCCCATAAATCCTATTCACTTGGGCTGTATAAGCCACACTGCTTTAAAAGGTGCTCAAATATCTTGCTTTCTTTTGTGCCAGTTTATTTTCTCCCAGATCTCTATTTGGATATGCAAATTTTGTACTTTCACAATCCATCCTGGATCTATCTGTATGACACAGCATAGCTGTTTGCCCTGGGCTCCACAGTCCTTTTTTCCCTAATGCATGTATGTTAGAGCTGGGAAATCAAAACACAGAAAAGAGGGGTGAAGTGTGTGCGCAAATATAACCCCACAACTCATACCTGAATCAATGAGCTGGAAAGAGCTCCTGGGACACAGGAGGCTCTTTACTCTTTCCACAGGTTTCTCAGCTATTTATGACAAAAAAAGAAAAATAAACTACAATTTAGTAGGCAAAACTTTTTTAACTTCTGTGGGATTGTGATGTTGTTTAGGCTATATTAAGCCTGACAGTGAAAAATCTGGTCCCTGTAGCTGCAGATGTGTAAAGTGTAAAAGATACAACTTAAATGCCTCAACTAACAGCTATGATCTAAGTCTTTCCAGAATACTTGGATAACAAAAATCTTCTGTTTACTCAGAACAGTAATGTAACACGTTAAATTTAAAAAAAAAAAAAAAATGCAAGACTGAGCTGTTGGAATCTTAAAAACCCATCAAAAGCCTTTCTAAAAAAAAAGTTTATTATCTTCCCACAAATTTATAATACAAGAAGAAAAACAGACTGACCTATTAGTTACAAATTTAAAATCTGACACTGAAACTGCCTTTAGGTTTTGTCCCTGGTGCTTCAGCTCAGCAGTAGAATCAGCTCTGCAAAGCTGTTGTCTGGTTAGAACCTGCCTGCCAAGATGAAATTCAGTTACTTTTTTATAAGTATGGTACCCAGTGACGTCACACAAGGCCTGACTTTCACTCCCAAACCTGAGATTTAAAAGACTTATTTTTACATCATGTTTTTAAATACATTGCTTCACAAGCAGTACATTCATTAAAATATAAAAGAATAAATAATACACTATAAAAAAGATTTTGTTGAAGAGCACAGCTGTGCTAAATGTTGTAAACTAAATGTTCACATGGGATACCAATTCAGTCCTCAGAAGTTTAGCTGTCTGATTCTTCCAGTCACTTTTGAAGAACAGAAGAAGAAATTGAATAGTTCTAGTATTCTACTTTTAGCCTCCAAATAGTATTTTCTTATGCCACTGACATTCAGACACTTGAGATTACTTATTATGCTATGTGTGTTATTTACTTTTAAATGCAATTTTCAGCCCATGTATCTTTATTTGTTCAGTTTTTTCCACTAAAACAGTGTCAAATATTCTTGCAACTAACAACTTCCTGTAGTTTGAGTATCTTATGTACAAGAGAAAGTACGTGTCCACCTGAAAATTACACTTTGTGTTACATATAAAGTTGTTGTAATTGCACATAAGCAAAGATATATTTTACTAATATCTATGCTACATTTTCATACCCTGTGAAAGACCAACATATAGCATTTGCCCAATGAAAAGCTAGGGAAGGAAAGCTTTTACTGATAAATTCCTACCTCACAAGATTAATGTTTATCATGGCAAAGTGATGAATAAGCATACTCAATTTGCTCTGCAATAAAAGGTAGGTTCTAAATCACAAAAGACATGTGAAAATCACCTGTGTGAAATGAAAGAAAATATCTAAGTCCAGGTACTAAATAATAAAACCATCATGGATTCAAAGGGCTCTTAATAAGTAACAGAGTCTGAAATTTTTATCTCTAGGTTGCATATTAAAATCCAAATAAATTCAATAATAAAAGATTATTGCTGTTTAATGACAGCTTCTTGAACAACAAAAAAGAGTGTGTCTAAAAGTTAAGAAAGCCCAAGGACAGAGGAAGTCCTTCAATTGCAAATCTACTGATTTAAAAGAAGACACTTGTATTAATGCCAGCCATAATAGATTACTATTTTTTCCCCTGCCCTAAGGTAAAAACTGCTGCCATACTACATTTGAGTAAGCTGGGAAGTTTTTCTCTTGAATCATTTTAAACTATCTCTGTTCTTCACAGTAATGCATCCATAAGGAAGGAGCTTCCCCATACACAAAACTTCTGTCTGCCGGAGCCACTGCTCAGGAGGGGCCTTACATGAAAATGACTTCTATGAGAGTGAAATAATATTTTGAGGATGATACAACAAACAGTGGCTTGAAGGGAAAGGAAAACCTTCAAGGTATTGGGAGGCTGACCCCATTCTTGCTTACATTAGTTTAAAAATAGCTGAACAGCACAGGCTATCAGTGCTCAGTGTGAACATTTCAGAGGGTATGGGCACTGCCAGACTATGGATACTCTATTACTTGTTCACAGGGTTAAAAATTCCTTGCAAAGCTGAAAGGCAAAGGATGGTCAGGGCTATAGGATGCATCTCCAGCAAGGGATGGATGTAAATCATTGGAGGTAGAAAAAGATCACTCATCAGCACTACAGTCAGGAAAACTGATAATGAACAGCAGCTCAATGCATGTCACCACTATTTTTGAATCAACACTGTGACCGGAACCCTTCAGATCGCAATTCAGTTTCTTTTCATGAATGCTGTGAGTGAAAACTGCATACATGTCCTAATGTTTTACTCAGTGCTTGTGAGAGTACTGCAGGAGAGAAAAGCCAGTTTTCCCTAATAGTTCTTTCTTTATGAGCAAGGATACAGACAAGCACATACTGCTGTCAGGCAAGAGTGGTCTTTCTCTCAATATTACATACCAGTTAAATCACTTGCCTGCTTCCCCATCCAATTCAAAAAATAAAATCTCCAGAGCTTTCCTACACCTCTGGAAGAAACTACTGGTGCTTGTCTGCTGCTCCTGGGCAATGATTCTATGATTACTCTATAAGCTCCAGGAATTTTCTCTGTTGCAGATGGAGAGAGATCATCTCTTCCAGAAAAGATTCAGAACAAAAGCTCAACACAGCTATAGTTTATTAAATCTGATAGACCTTATCTTTTTCCACTGACTAAACAGGAGTCCATGGAAATGACACCAGAGTAAGGGTAGCCTTCCTCCGAAGTTCACCCTTTCCCCTTACTTTGTCTATCTTTACAAGGAGCCACAAAAGGAAAGAGAAAACTTGACTACAATTTATGTTGTTTTGTAGGCATTTTCTGTAATATTTATTAGCAACAAATTATGTCTACATATATGTTTTAACATATACTTACTGAACTACTTAATGACTTAACCTTCTAATTCATGGGCAAGAAGAATGACGAATTCCAAAAGAAGAAAAGAAACATCAGCTGATTCTAATGTCCATATTAAAAACTATAATATTATAGGAGACAAAATTTTCTAAGACATCAAGACCATTTATGGAATCAAGAGTTCTATACCAATAGTTTATATTTAAAATCAATATGTTGATGTGACTGCATCCAATGCTCACTGAAGTTTCTCAGTAAACTTTTAATGCATTTAAGTCTAATGAGGAAAACAATTAAGGTAATAGAAAGAGGGAAGCAGTGCTCCTGACTACCCATATACCTGGGCACAAGGAAGAAGCTGGAGATTCAGTGTGATCACAGCACTTGGTTAAAGAGCACTCAGAAGATGGTCAAGCATAAACTTTCTTCTTCTTGGTTTGTTTCTTCACTTATGAGCATTATTTCAGTCCTGTACTGCACTACATTCTGAAAATTCATCTTCATCACGGCCCAAGCAGAGCCACATTCCTGGCTCAGTACTTGAGACTAAGTGAAACAGAAACACTTTCTAACAGTCTACAGAGCATTAGAGAGAGGTCAACCTCAAGATCCCTTTTGATTACTATAATCAATCTGAATATAATTGATTGCAGGATTTGATTTATATTTACAAACACCTGAGTTCTGCATTTAGGGCAAAAAAAAAGCAGCAAGCACTTTTGCTTGTATATTCACTGATTCATTTAAGTTTTATGCACTGTAAAGCACACAGTGGAGTTTTCAGTCATAGAATCATAAAATTAATGGTTTTTGTTGGAAGGCAACTTAAAAGATCACCTAGTTCCAACCCATCTGCCATGGACAGGGATACCTTGCAGTAGACCAGGTTGTTCAAAGTTCCATCCATCTGGCACAACTGCAGCTGGAAAGAAGTGTGAGCATGTGTGAGAGGAAGAACCCTTCAGACACCAAACTCAGTGAAGAAGGAGGAGGTGCTGCAGGCCCTGGAGCAGAGATTCCCCTGCAGCCCCTGGTGCAGACCATGGCGAGGCAGTTGTGCCCCTGCAGCCCAGGGAGGTCCATGGTGGAGCAGGGATCCACCTGCAGTCCCCGAAGGACCCCAACCTGGAACAGGTGAATGCCCCAAGGAGGCTGCAACCCCATGGGGAGCCCACACTACAGGAGAGTCTTGTCAGGAGCTGTGGGCCTGTGGAAAGGAGTGTCTGTCCTGGACAAGGCTTCTGGCAGGGAAGACTCCACGGTGACCTAGGCCGGAGAAGGGACACATGCTGGAGCAGTTTGTGAGGAACTTCAGCCTGTGGGAGGGACTCACTTTGGAGAAATTCACAGAAGACATCTCTCACGAGAGGGACACCACTCTGGACCAGGTGAAGTATGTGAGAAGTCCTCCGACTGAGGAGAAAGGGGTGTGAGAAACATGTGATGAACTGCTGCAACCTGCCTTCTGCATCCTCCTGCACAACTGTAGGGGAGTAGGCAGAAAATTCAGAAGAAAAACTGGCCCTGAGAAGAAAGGAGGTGTAGGGGGAAGGTGTTTTAAAGATTTGGTTTTATTTCTCATTATGCTACTCTGATCTGACTGGTAATAATTTCAATTAATTTCCCCAAGTGGAGTCTCTTCAGCCCATGATGGTAACTGGTGAGTGATCTCCCCCTGTTCTTATCTCAACTCAGAAGCCTTTCATTATATTCTTTCTCCCCTGTCCAGCCAAAAAGAACAGTAATAGACCAGCTTTGGTGGATACCTAACATTCAGACAGGGTCACTCCAACACAATGTATGATTTTATTACTATTGTAAAAGCATCTGGCTGGTATTTTTTTCATTTTAAAGCTGGTTACTTCCTGGATTCCCAAATGCTTAGGCTCTCTGCTCTATTTCTCCATCTCAATGGCAAGCAGCTTGGATTAAATCCCCACAGCTAAAAATTGAAGGAGTAAAGGATAAGGAGCACTAGACAGGCCTGACACAGGACACAACTCAGCAACTTCTATTTATGGATCCACTTTCCATAACCACCCATCCTGTTTTGGGAAGGACAGTAGAGTAACTCACTTTATGTTAATGCATTAACCTAAAGCAACCCATTCACATTTCCTTGTTCTTAATAGTTTGTCTGCTTTACTTTTGTGTTGAGGCATTCATCTCAGTATTTAACTCACTGCATTAACCATTCATAAGCCACACACCAGCATCGTAGAAACACTGCTGCACTGGTGGCTTAGTCTCCAACAATGCTTATAAACAGATTCAATTGCAGGGAACAACTCTGCTCCTGTGCAGAATTTGTTAGTCAAGGGTTCAGAGCACACAGCTGACACTGCATCACACAGATTATTTTTACATCCCAGTAAGAAATGCAACTGACTAAAACAGGATGGAATAAGGCAGTGTCTAACAGGAGTAACAGTCACAAGGTTTTTGGCTTCAAGAAAGACCAAACCTGTAACTTTGAAAGGTTTAAGCCATTTCTGCATTTTCCCTGGTTACTGTATACCATCATGGTCAAATCTGGATGATCACAGTCATTAAGGCTAAGAAATGATGATGTGTAGAGGACATGAGGGATAGCTGGCTTAAGGTCTCCTTCTTGCCTCTGGCAAGTGTAAGCAACATCTATAAAGACATCCTGTCCAACAATGGGTCGTGACTCTACCTGATAATAAAAAATGTCTTGTGACGGCATCTATTTTCCTGACATGGTGCCTCAGGGATAGATTTTTGTTCCCAAAAGCCTCTATTTATTCCCTCTTTTTCTTCCACACAAGTACACAATCCCTAAGAACTTCTCTCTGCTGTCATTTTTCCAGCAGTCCATTTACCACATGGTCTATATTCCATGCACAAAGCACCATATTTGTGTTGTCAGTCTTGAATTATGGTCTGTCAGGCCTCTAGCTTCTCCTCACAGGAGAAAATTAGCAGACCAATGACCCCTGTGGAATATATTAATAGAGCCATCTCCAGGCTGGGGGGAGATGTTCTCTTCTGTGCAGGTTACAAAAGGATGGGATAGTGCCCATTGTCCCCCAGGATAGCTGGATATAAGGACACAATGTAGGTAAGCCTGTAGCCTGAGTGTTGCACCAGTCCATGTTCCTAATCTCCCACTTTTGTGGTGAGATGCTGATGGACTTACATGAAGCTATTGCCTGTCTGTGAGACCAGAGGATGGCTACATGTGGCACAAACACATCAGTGACAGAGTGAACAGCCAGAGGTGCGAAAAGACCTTCATGGGAAAGGTTGCTGAAGTGCCTTGTGGAGGCCCAGGACAAGACTGGTGAGAAGACAAGAGAGCACTGGCCTTCCCCACTGCATCCTTTTCAAAAACAGAACGGCATAGTGCTGGCCATTCTGAGGAAAACACTTAACTATATTTTTTTTCTGTCCACCTAGTTCTGCATTATCAAATGTCACTATGAACCAAAACAAAAGAGGAAATGTGAGGCAACACAAGACAGAAAATCTTTCTTTGAAGAGATATGGAAAGATTTAGTAAAGACATCACAACACCAAACCACTTCTGATAAAAATTTTTAAAGATCACTCTGTCTATTTTTTCAAAAGCAGTCTGTTCCAGCTCTCACAGAGGCATAAGATAGGTCACGCCAGCCCAAAACATTAGAGAAACATGACTTTACCCTGCTGCTAGCTAGGATGAATTTATTCTTTCTTCCACTTCAACTAGAGAGAAGAATAAATTACTGGCAGATGCTTAAATGTGATGTGGTAAATTTTGTTGTCCATCAGAAAACACTCCTCACTGGTAAAGAAAAAAAATTCTAATTTTAAAGATCTGTTTTTCAGGGCAGTTTGCAAACTAATTTCCTCCTAATATAGGTCAACAATAAGGTTTACGCCCATGAAAATTGCCTGTATCCTAACCCATGGGGGAAAAAGGTGGAACAAGGTAAACCTGTATTCAATGGGTGATTCTAGGAGCATGACAACATTACCCAGATGCCTCATGCTGTTCTGTTTGGAATTTGTCCTCTGTGTTCATGTACATGTATTAACAATTAACTAATTTCACTGTCTCTCATCTGTTGATTTGAATATATAAGGGGAAAGAAGAGCCAAATTATTTTTAATTGAGCAAAATAGCTAGAGTCAATGATGAGTAAAAAATAAGGAATAGACCATGCATATTTTTCAAATGTAGTCAGTGACTGGTTAACTTGAGAAAATAGTAGATATTACCTCTTATGGTAGAAAGAGTATCTAAATATATTGTTGTTCATTCACCTGTTAGACTGTTACTTTCCACGTTTGCAACTGTGCCAAAGAGCAAATTCCCACCCTGCTGGCAGGGACTTTAAAGGAACAGCTTGTATACAAGAGAACTAGAGAAACATGCAGGGGCATGGAACTACTAAAATCTTAGAGGAATTTTGTACCACTTGTCCCACCTTTGCAGATTTGACTCTCATACAAATATTTGCCCTTTTCTCAAGACATGCATGGAGACGTTCATACCACAGATACCAGTCTGAAAGTCAAAAAATACATTATTCAGTCTTCTCCATCTTTTTTGAGAGAAGGATTTCCTAAAAAAACATTATCTTCCCTTTCATCCTCAAATATTTTCCTGAGCCTCATCTTAAATTGAAATCTGCCCATCGGAAAACTACTTCAACCTTGTCATTCTTGTGTTTGGGATCTCAGACTGCCTGATGCTTTTGAGGGACATAATGCACTCAAAGATGCCCTGTATTCAGCAAAGCATCATACACTGCAAGCTCACGGTTGCAGCAATGAACTACAGCATCAGATGACATTGAGGCACTACAGCTGTCAATAAAGCAGAAGGCTCAGGGAAAATTGGACATATGTGGGGGAGAAAGGAGACCTGTGTTTCAGGAACACAGCCAAAAAAGTAAAATGAACCAGAACTGGCCTAGGATACATCGTCCGTGGTATATTACAAGTCCTTGGATAAGTAACTGAGCATTGAAAATGCAGAAGAATTTAATTTCTAAGGAAAACAAAACTAAACTTTGCACTCCAAAACAATTTTTCACCAAAGGATATCAAAGTAAACTCCATCCGTTAGGTCTCACTGTGAAATAGATTAGCTCTTACTTTACAGCTGAGGAAACTAAGGTTCACCATCACACAGACAAAAAAATGGCAAAACTATTTTTCTTATCAAGGTTTTCAGTAAGATATTGGTCTAGACAAACAGCAAGAGCAAAGGTCAGATTAGCACCGATTTTTTTTTTTTTTTTCTGCATCATTTAGCCCAAGCGGTAAATCAAACAAAGGCATTTCAGCAGGATAAAGGATCAGATTTGAACTGAGGCTGAAACTCCTGGATTTCATTTAGGGAAGACAAATAATTCACAACTGTGCAAGATCTGAGCAGTCACGTGTGCGTTGTGTGCACATGCACCATCTGCCAGCTTGCAGCTGACAGCCATTACTTGGGGAGGGATTTTGCAAAGAAAAAATTCATACAGCCCATCAGGTGATAGCTGGACACTTCTGACGCAATATCAGTGTATGTCAAGGTGAGTCAGAACACACATGGCACAGACAGGAAAGCAAAGTATATTAACCCTTTGTCACCAAAGGGCTTTTGTGACTTGGAGTAAGAGAATCCACCAAGGGCTGATGGAACTGGCCACATTTTAAAGCAAAAGTCTGTGAAAAAAAAATACATCCTAGTTACAACCACTGGGAAAAAGTGCACCACTGTATGATGAAGCCTGTAAGCAGTGGAATATTTTCTATAGGAAAGATTAACTAAAAAAAAAAAAAAAATCTAATATTGCTTATAACCCCAAATCCATAACAGATTTACAGAAAGAGAAAGAACCTTTAAAATAGACTCAAAAAGTAAGTATATTCATAGTAATGCTGCAGTCAAACAGGGCACAGTCAGTAAACCACATCTCTACTTCTATTAAAATGGGCTGTTGAGCAAAATTAACTCATCTGATTAGGGAAACACATTGGGAGGAGAGGAACAAGGACACCACATCAACTATTACATGAGGGCAATTTACATAATCCATGTGTCATCACACGTGTTCAGGGTGAAAAAGCTCAGGAACATTGGTTTTTATGAAATAGTCAGGGAGCCTTTGAATAGGGAATTAAAATTTTGTACAAATTAAGCATGGCTGATGTAAAGAAATAAATTAGTAATTCACAGTGTCCTTTGTTTTTTTAGACTTCTTGTTGCTACTTTCAGTCATCTATTATAGCATACTTTTACTCCTTAGAAGGTTTATCAGGTTAGAAATCTCTGTTCTAACCACTTTTCCTTGAGGCTACACACTAACAGAGCCAGATCTGTTTTGCAGCCAAGATGTATAGTTATTCCAATCATCTGGCTGCTAAACAGCTGTTAAATGGCTACAAACACCAGCTCCAATGGCCATATCTTGTTTTCTGCCAACACATCTGCCCTCTGGTTCAGGAAAATGAGACCATCTTGGAAAGGACAGGAAGTCTGTTATCCAAGGACCTTCTTCAAAAATTTTGCCTTCTTGTCTTGATTTAATCTTGTCAGAATCTACTAAACACATACCTATAAATGTGATATACAAACTTAATGACAGTGAAAAAAGAGCTGCTGGGAGTTCCTTTAGTTGCTACAGTCATGGTTCTGGCACAAGGTATTGTGCTATTGGAGATAACGAAAAGGAAACCACAGCAGTAAACCACTTTCAGTCACCTACACTCCACTGAGATTTGTCCCTTAAATCTAGCCGAATCTGGTGGCCTTTTACCTTTCCTGGGGATTGTGGGGATGAAATAGAAGGCAGGAAGGAAAAGAACAGCAGTTGCACTCTAGGTAACAGCAGCCTCTTCACTTCTGAAAGAGAAGTGAAGAGAATATGTACCTGTCATGACTTTTAATCTCTTAAAGATCTAAGATCCAGATGGAATTTCATGGGATGTCTCCAAACAACTTCATCCTTAATTGCTATGCAAATAATTACATGAATCTTAAATTCTAAAATACCATAAAAGCTAGCTTCCATATCTTAGTTACAGGGCTAAAATTTTTTTCAAGGATATGAACATTGATAAACTTCTGGAAAGAGGAATAAAGTTTGTAGTTCTTTTTCTTTCCATTACTTTTATGTTTACCTCTGTATTAATCTCCCTTGCACATCGAAAACCAAACCATGTCTGCTTGTTTTGAGGGAGTGCAAAGGTCTCTAACTAAAACAATTATAAAACAATATAAAGACAGAACCAAAGTGAGATATTCTCAAAGATGCCATCTGATGTTGAGTATGATATACTTCATGCTAGTACTGAATACAATACTACAAGCAGTAACACTTCAAATTCTAGATTCAGGTTTCTTGCAATGTTGAAGATAATGTTAATCTTTCATGTTTTAATAAAACAAGAGTAAAATATTTTCTTCAGACAGCATTTCCTGCAGTTCATTTTCAGTGCCTTCTGAAATCTTGGGGAGGAGAGAAAAGGCAAAACTTTTCTGCCCTTAGCTGGATGCTTACCTGAGTGCTTCCAGAGAAGCCTCCCAATAAACACTGAAAGCTGCATGAACTACAGAAATTTCATTTGGAGAAATTAATGCTCCTCTCCCTCAGATAGAAATGGAAGATGTTTCCAACGATACCGATGGAAAAGAGACCTCTCATAGAATTGACAGCCATGCTGGAAAAGAGTTGAAAAAGTCTTTATGAAGGTTTGTGAGCCTACAGCTTCATGTTCCTGATACATCTATTTCTACAGTATTTATAAAGTTTAGTGGGTAGCCACAACAGTATCATGTGTTAGGCTAGAGGAAATGTTTGAGAAAGGATGTGAAAAAAATTAATTTTCTTTCTTCTGTTTTTCATCCTCAAATAGGAGACCAATCTTCAACACTCATCTCACTGGGAAGGACATAATCTGGTGTCTTCCATCTCTCAGACTAGTGCCCAGCTCTTAGGCTGTAGCCTCCTCTGGGAGAGAAGCACTCTTACTTCAGGGTTGTAAAGCAACCCTCAGTGGAAAACTTTTCTCCCCTTGGCCTTCAAAGTCCTGCCCTCATCTCTGAAAAATAGCACTACTTTGAGAGGAATGGTGGTCAGGGATGTATATGTTCTACTGCAAAAGAGGATAATTTGAATCCCCCAAGACTACACATGTCAAATTCCTGTGTTAAGCACAAATGTCCAACTCCTGAGCAAGTGCTCTAACCACAGGGCTCCTATATAAGTGGTCAACACTTCTCTCTTCTGAGCTCTTAAAGAAAAGCATCAGGCAGTTCTGTATTCTCAAAATACTGGAGACTGAACTAAGTTTTTGTGGCTGTGAATCACATTTTCCTCACAGACTGAATTCAGAACTGCAGCCAACCACTAAAATCAGAGAGATAGAGAGCATTTCATACACATCTGGTCGTCAAATGGTCGAAGCCTCCTTCCAAACAGCACACTGGATGTTACGAATACAGCTTGTGTGTCCTGGGAACCCTAAGTCTGTGCAACTTAATCTACGAAGAGCTGGATGTCTAAATTGGGTTTATGAGTCACATTCCCAAAGGCAAACATGTTAAAAGTATCTCTGAAAGCTGTGTAAGAATATTGCATTTCAAAAGGAAGCTGTCAAGAGTTTTTGTAACACTGGGAACCCCTTGCAAGGAGTGGCATTGTTACAAAATCACTATCCAAAAAGATGTATCAGTTGGTATCTCTAGCACAGCTGAATGGGTCTAAAAGTGGGACAACTGTTAATTCTCTTCTTATCTGTTGCATGTATCTTTCAGATCAAGCAGGTTAATTCCTTATCACTAGAAAACATCTAAGGCTGGAACAGTGACAAATTAGGCATAAGTTGATTAAAAAAAAGGCTATGATATGAGGGGTTTTTTCCCAGGCCTTTCAGTCAATATATAACAAATTTCCCCATTCAGAATATTTATTACAGAAAAGAGTCTTGTTCCTTATAATATAAATTCCCCTCTAACCACCTCTCATGTATCAGTTCTACCTTTCTATCAATGCTTGACCTGTGCATGATTGCTGGAAAATTGTTCCTGATTCTGCAGCAGAATCCACAGGAGCATGGGAGGAATGCAGTCCAGTGTTTTGCTGGTGTAACCAAACTGGGTAGGACCCAGCATAGCAAAACAACTGCCCAGGGACTTGTTTTATTCCCATTTTAGCTGATGTCATCCAGGAAGTAATGCAGCTCCATTAGCCAAGAAAACCCAACCCAAAGTAGCAGGCAGTTCGATATCCACTAGGTGGATATGCTGACAGAGTTGTATTCAAAGACGCTCTTCCAGTGCAAGTCCTGGTGTGGGCAGGTGGGCTTTCCACTGCTGTCACTAGATTAATGCAAACACCAAGATTCTCTTATTTGTATTTTATTTGGACTTTTTGACATTAACTGCCTCTGAACATTATTTAACTTTATAGCTGTCCTGCCTGTTTGACACAGCCAATTGAAAATGAGCACTGTACAGCCCTTCATTTAACTACTTGGAATCAAAGGTATTTTACTCTGAGCTACTCCTTGTATTTTCGTGGTCCTTGGAATACCTTGTACCTGAAGTAAACTAGTGATATAAAGCCCAAGGAACTTGTATATCACTGTTGGGTTGAAGCAGTTTTTTTGTCTTTCAGTCTCCATTGCCCTCATGTAGTGAACAGCTCTGTATGCCAATAACTACATGCTTCAATAGTCCCACTGAATAGTTCCCACATGACCTTACTGGTAACTGTAACATCAAGTGCTAACAACAGGAACACTCTACATACAAAATTTAGTCCTGCTGAGAGAAGGAGGAATGATCATCTCATCGCAAAGGCTTGACAATTTAACCACTTCCATCTTTGCATAGAAAATCCTCGTTGTTCCATCCCTCATGCTCAGGACGTCCCAAAGACAGTGATGAGTGTGGCAGTGTAACCCCTGGCATGAATCCACATTTGGCCCCTAGCACTTAGGATGAACACCAAAAGAAGGCAAAAGGCTGATGAGTTCCAAGAGCCTCATTTTAGGAGACACAGGAGCAGAATCCCATGTGATGCGTTTTGTACTCCTGCATCCATTCATGAAGTGCTATAGAAATATGGCAACCTAAGGAATTACTTCAGAATGCTGAAGGAAGGCATTTCTTCCACCAATAACTTCTACCTCCAAATATTATCATATAAGTAGTGATGAGTTTTGAGGGCAATCTGTGAAAAATATCTCACGCCCACATGTACATTGATTGAAGCAGAATATTCTCCCTGAAGCTGAAAGTGATATTTCATCATTTAGGAAGCTTTTTCATTAGTCAACCATCTTTCAACAGCTAAATCCCTTATTTGCTACCTTAAATGCTGCTTTAAAAAAAAAAACAAACAAACAAACAAACAAAAAAAAAACCCACCATGGATCCTTATCTCCTTTTCCAAGCAGTCTGATTTCTTCAACCCTAAACAATTTTGTCTTGGCACAGCTATTAGGCTACGTTAAACATTTCTGGGAAATGTGTGTCAAAGTCAGAGTGCTTATTGTTTAGTTTGAGAAATAGTTTCACATCTAAATGTGGGAAAATGCAACTCAGGAAAAAAATAGGATTTAAAAGAAAACCAGAATAAAAACTAAATTAAATTACTGATCTCACTGAATATGAAGTTGGGCTCCGATCCTTCAATTTCATATATAATCCCGAAATTTTACAGAAGCATTTGTTTATATACTTATGGGAGTTTTGCAGCACTCATTCCAACATTTCTATATAACTGTCTTCCCTGAACCTGTTTTTAATTAATCTGTTACATATTCTAACTTCTAAAGAAAGGGATTTGGAAAAGCACTGGGCAGCAGCCTTGCTTTATTCCTATTAAGTCAATGGTAAAATTCTCCTTAATTCCACTGGGAGCAGAATTAGATCCATGCCAAGCCCATTTTCAAAATCATATCTTTAAGGCTTACACAATGCCTTCTCCCTGCCCTTGCTTAAAGCACAGACTTCCCTCTACCGACGTTTGGGGTTGTTTTTTTTTTCCCTTGCAAAATAAAGCCATGCAAATACGCAAACAAGGCGACCTCAGCATCTTAACTTCTGGGAACAACATATCTTGCTGCCATTTTTTTCTGATTGTGTGGTTAATGTTTGGGGGGAAATGTTTAAGATTACAGTGCTGAACTGCAGTGAAACTCTAGGTAGACTCTGAGTATGTTCCTAAAAAGTTGGAGATAAACCCCTGGGTGTTGGCTGGGTTCCCCTTTCCTGTTAAAGTGACACAACATTTTATTATTCTCACATGCCTGCTGTTTATTGAATTGCTCTGTAACATGGCCAAAAATAATAACTCGCTATCTTATTTTTTTAGAAACTTTCCCTCTCACTGAATGCTTGGAGAGCTTGATGCAGCAATTTGATCCATTATCAAACAGGGTATTTCCTTGTGCCGGCACACCATGGTCTTCATTTGTACTTGCATAGATGAAAAGTCGGATTTTCACATTACCACAAATATATACATACCCTACTTCCTTGGGAAAGGTGCACCTTTTACCTACAGAAAAAAAAAAAAAAAAAAAGAATAAAAGTAAGCCCTGTTTTTCCTACAAAGAAGAGATTAGGGCTCATCCTGACCGGTGGGTCAGGAGCTGTTTCCGACCCCGCCGCGTCCCCGCTCCCCTCGCACCGCCCCCGGCCCAGCGCACGCCCCAGTGTGTGTGCGCGCCTGTGCACGCGCGCCCGGGAGCGCCCGCGCGGGGGTACACGAGCGTGTGTGTGCGCGCACCAGCGTGCACGTGGGTGCGCGAGGGCGCGCTGCCGGCATGTGCCGGTGCCGCGCACCCGCCCGCCCCCGCCCGCCGCTCGGCAC